>VYZX01024601.1:228329-253575 GCA_013401335.1 Brachypteracias leptosomus
CCCAACCCAGGGCCAGTCGTCGGTTTGGGTTTTTCGGGCTTTGTCCCCCATGTTCAAACACCAATAGAGGTGTCCCGAGACAGTGTGGGGGACATAGGGGAGGAGATGAGGGTACGCGGGGCCCTGCTCACTTCTGGGGTGAAGTGGGGGCTACCTACACTCAGAGAAAAGGGAGGAGGGAGGGAAAGACCCCCCGTCCCGCCGCTGCCAGCGAAGTTTAGCCAGGGAGCGGAGACTGAGCGTCCTCTGCGGCCGCTCCCCTCCCAGCGCCGCCATCCCCGCGCATACGGCAGGCTCCCCGGGTAATCAAACGGCTATTAAAACCTAATTTATGTTCGGTAATAATATTACGCAAAAAAAATATTTATTAAAATCGTTGGCGTATGCCGCTTGCCCCTTGGAGAGATCCGTGGGAAACGAGGCTGCGAAGATCCCTCTTTGTCCTGACGGCCTCCCCGCAGCCGAAAAACCAAACGGGTATCCCGCTTCCAAGCCCAGCGTGTGCTGTCAACCTTTGCCAGCCACGGGCTGCCCAAATCCCCTCCCAGGCCCGAGGGTGCACGGGCACCCCTGCCTAAGGGCGGCGAACGCCGTTTCGAGGTCCTCCCGCCCGTCCCCGCCCCGGCAGACTATGCCCCGGGCAGGCGAGCAGCGCACCGGAGACGGGCTCCGCTTTCTCCCTCCCCTCGGAGCCGTTCTGGCTCCTCAGGAGTGAACCCCACTTCAACCCCTGATAGCCGTGATGAGCGGAGCAGGCGACCCCCCAAGCCCAAAGCACAGGTCGTATGGCAGCGGGGGCAGCCCCGTTCCCGCCGAGCAGGGATGTTTCTCCTCCAGCAGGCCCGGAGAAGGACTCGCAGCGTCCGTGGCCGTGAGCAAGACCCCCCTTCCCCGTCCTCCCCGGACTGGCCCTGAACTTGACCCTGGCCTTGGCGCATCCAGCCCTCAGCCCCTCTCCGCCCGCCTCCCCCGGGCCCTGACCCCGGCTCGGCCCTGCCACGCTTAAGGGAGAGCGGTAATTCATCGGGTTCAGGGGTTGGGGTTTTTTGGGGGGGAGGGAAGCCGAGACCCGCCTCGCAGCCTTGTGCGCGGGTGGCCCAGGCTCAGGGACCCCTGGCCCCGGAGTCCTCCTCTGCCCCCCTCCTTTCTCCTCTTCTGTCTCCACCTCGTCCCCCTCACCCCAATTCCCCCCACCCTCCTCGCCCTTTGTCTGCCATACTGAGCCTGATCTTTCCAAACCTCACTGTCCGGGCCCTGAAGGCAACATAGGGACCAACCTGGAGGGAGGCCGGGGGCTCCCCCAGCATCCACGACCCTCTCCCACCAGTCCCCCCGCCATGCCCAGCCACAGCGGGCGGCATACCCGGGCCTCCCGACGGCACTGCCCCGACGGCTCTGGCTCTCCCCAGCCCCCTGGTTCCCGCCGCTGGTGGGGAGTGGGGGGCACGGCTCTGCCCTTCCCGACAGCACACCTTGCCTGGCTCTGGCAGCCCCACTTGGCCAACTTTCCTTCGGCGGCGTGCTCCTTCGTTTACAGTGAAAACCAGCGTGGACTGGTGGTTTTGTTTTTTATTAGCAGTATTATCATTAATCATAAAATTATCTCCTAACTCTACCTTGAGACCCCCTGAAAAGACGGAGTGATTTCCCTGGTAATTCCTCTCTCATGTGCTCCTCCCAAGCCCAAAAAATTGAGGGTCCGTCCATAAACCGAGTTGTGCTATGCCACATGCACCCGGAACAGGAGGGCAGCTTCAGCCCTGCCGATACCTGTCCCCGCTGCCTGTACCGAACGAAACCCTCTTCTGCACCTGGTTTGGCTGCTCTGGTGTCTTTGTGTTGCAGTCGGTGGCAAAAAAAACCCCCAACCAGCAAACTCAAAGGCGAAACAACCTCCCACCAAACAAACAGATGACAACAGTCCAAACCGAAATAAAATAAAATAAAATAACTGCAGTTCTCGCCCGAACCCTAACGAGGAGTGGCTGCCGAGCCCGGAGGTGCTGCTGTCGGTACCGACAACGGGCAAGGGGTTGCCCCTGCCCGGCCGAGCCCCCGCCGTGGGCAGCCGGGGGGCAGCAGCCAGGGCTGCAGCCGCTCGGCTCGGCTCTGGCCAGACCTCCCCAAACCCCTAACACAGCCTTTTGAGTTTCCCCTTTGTTTTCAGAAACTCGTACACGTTTCCTGCCCGCTATGAAGACATAACAGGCTCCCCCAAACCTCTCCCCAGCCACCCGTGCATGCTAGAGTGCTCCCAGGGACAGCGAGGTATGTATATTTTTCATCTTCGTGCATGGCTGGGTTTTTTTGGTGGTGTTTTTTAATCTCATGGGTCGGTTCCCCACCTCCCCACCCCCCTTCTTTATTTTTTTCCTTTTTTTTCCCCTTCTTTTTTTTCCCCTTTTTTTCTTTTCCCCGGAGCCAGACGACCGGGGAATGAGCCGCATTTTACCAACGGGGCAAGCAAAAACTATTGTCCCACCCTGCAGGGCATGATGCCCCCCCCAAGTGTAATTCCTCCCCACTGCTTTGGGGTCTCTCCCTTTTCTTTTCTTTTTTTTTAAACTCTGATCAGGCTGGAGGTTTTCACTGCCTTTAATACTTGGGGGAAAAGGAAAGAATAAAAGAAAAGAGAAGAAGAAGACCGGGAGAGGGAGGACCTTCGCCATCGGTTTCATGTCTTTATTTAATAACAGTTCAAAGTGGTTGCCCCACTGTTGTCCCGAGGAGAGGAAGCGCCGCACCAGACGAGCCGCCGACCCCACTTCCTCGCAGGGCAGGAAACACGAGCAGGTTCCCTGCGTCCCTCGCCCGTGGCCCCGAGCGGTTGTCGGCGACGCCCGAGGGGGGGACCCGGAGGGGCCGAGGAGCGGCGGGACCCTTCGCGGAGGGAGCGCGTCACCGGCGGCCCCCACGCCGTGCCGCCGCCACCCCACCCGCGACAGGCGGCTGTTGCTTCCCAGACGGAGGGAAAGGACACTCTTTTGTTGTGAAACGAGAAAATAATCGACCACTGAAGCGGGGGTGGGGGGTGGAGAATCACTCAGGCGCCAGTAAAGTGACGGAACGGGTTTTTTACACGCGCGGCATCGCTCCTCGCAAAGGGCTCGGGGCGGCCGTGGGGGATGCGGGGGGACGCGGCGTTCCCAGTCCGGGGCAGGCGGGACTGGCCGCCGAGGGACGGGGCTGCTCTGATACCGCCCCGCGGGGGTCTGCTGTCCGAGGGTACCGTGGGGGCTCCGCGTAGAGCCCCGGCCGCGGCGACCCACCCACGGACCTGTGGGCCCGGGAAGGGCCCGGAGGGGCAGCGGGGGTCCGGTCGGACCGACCCGGAGGGAGCTCTCAACCGCGGAGCCCCCACGGGAGACGGGATCTGTGCATGTGTGCACGCCCGTGTCCGTGGATTTGGTGTGGGTCTCAGTATAAAGCCGTTTGCGCAGACAAAAAAAAAAAAAAAAAAAGAGCAATTGAGCAATTTTCCTTCCAACTTTTTTCTTCTTCTTCTTCCTAGAACACTAATTCCTCTGTGTGGGCAAACAGCCCTTTTCCTTTGATTCTTAGTCACAGCCCCTAGATTAAATACTGGTTTTAATGAGAGCCGTGGCTGTGGCCGCATTAGGTGATGATAGTTATGAAGACGATGTGACCTGTTTTGATGAAGACGATCTGACCTGTAGGGAGAGAGGGAAAGGTCAGCCACATGCAGTGGCCAGATTTCTACTCGTTCCCGGCACATGCTGCTACAATATTGATCCGCGGAGAAAGATAAACATAAAAGCTAGATCCTATGCCCTGAATACTAATGAACGTGGCTTCCAGCTTTTAATTGTTGTTGACTCCTTATTTCCACTATCAACATTTACTGACCTCTGTAGGGCAATTTACCTCAGTTTTATTTTGTTTTATTTTGTTTTATTTTATCTTATTTTATCCTATTTTGTTTATTCCCCCCCTCCAATCATTGCATGTCTCTCCCGTTGGAAATCTTTCCAGCAAGTTACTTTCCCCAGCAGTTAAGACGCAACCCCCAGAAAGCCGCCGCCCGCATCTCGTTTCCGTGAGACGGCGCAGCGAAGGCAACCGCTGCTGGAAACGGGGAAAGCTTTTCCGAAAGGCAATATCTCGACCTGGGATCCACTTTTCCGATTTCTGCTTCATTACTTGCTCCATTCCTTCGCAGCATAACGCTGCAGATGACACCGGAATTGTTTGGGTTTTTTCCCCTTTTTTCCTCCTCCTCTCCCGGACCATGCGGCAAAACCAAGCAGCTAAGCTGGAAGAGAGGTCTCTCTTCAAAGCCTCCCCAGTTTTCCCACTGTTCCCAGACTAGATACACCTACGGTAGGCAAGGAGAGATGGAAAAATGCTGCTGTCTCGGGGAGAGAGGCATTTCAAAGGCGCTTTCCCCTCGCCGGTGCAGAGCAGTCCGGACGAGCAGGAGGAGGAGGCTCTTCTCGAAGGGTTTTCGCTGCGATGGTAAATGGTTAAGGATCACTTGCTGCCCCGGCTGCCTCTTGGAAATTTTTTTTTTGCCCTTCGAGATGGCCAAGATTTGCTGGAAATTTTGTAAAGCAGTCAGTGGAACAGCTATCCCCAAACATGCCTTTCAATTTTCTCCTGCTTCGCGGACTACCTAGAGTAAGCACCATCGACTATATAGGGGCAATTAACTATATCAGGCTGACATTTAAGAAAATGAGGGATATATTAAACTCCTAATTCCCATCATTACAAATAATTTTCATGAAGTGAACTTCTAAAAGATTTTTTTTCCCCTCCCTTACACTCCCCAGTCTATTTTTTAACCCCTGAGTGATTTACTACGTAAGTAATTTTAGAGGATACAGTTTACAGCTTGAGTTATTTGACTGAACACCTCTGGCTGACACCACAACACCTTTTTTTTCTGCCTGCAGCTGTGAGTCACAACCCCATTTTCATACCAAACTGCTGCACATTCCTTTACAATATAGACTTCCTTCTTGCAAAGATCAAACATGCTCCAGCCAACGTGTTTATTTTAAAATACAGGAAAATTAAAACTAAACATGGACTTAAAAGAAAAACAAATGCATCATTTCTTTCCCTGCTGTCTCTCCTACTAAAATAAAATAAAATTAGGGCGGAACGGCGTAGACCGCTCCAATAAAATAATAAAGAGACAGAGCCAAAACAGTTGATTTCGACTGGAACAAGAACGGATCCTTCTGTTTGCTGTTATTTATTTATGTATTATTGTGGCTATGGTTTTAATTATATGTGGGAATGTCAGGCCAAGATGCTGTAACCGTAGCCTCCCCTTAACACACTTTTCCTATTTGTTTAATGCCAGCGCTACAAGGCTAGAACAGGCACCGTAAGGAAAATGGTTTCAATATTCTGTTTAAGAGCTTACAACAGGGAATCCCGGAATTACAGGAAAACCTGCAGGCCTGCTCCGTGGAGGTGCCCGGCAGGACCAGGCAGATTTCGTGCTCCTCGGCAGGTTTCGGGGTACGGGGAGGGAGCAGAGAGGAGGGGGAGTTGCGAGAGGAAGACGTGCCCGTATTCATTTCTACCCAGCAAAGCGGGGTTTTAAGAGCCTCCTTGCTGCTCAGCAGCACAGACATTGGGATGCTTTTGAATTTTAAGCAAGGTGAAGGTAGATTTAATCTCTACTTCTCCCGGAAACCTACTGCCTACTCCTCCAGTGACCCCGCTTGGGTTTTGCCTCTCTGCAAACTCTTCGTCTCCTCACTCCGTCCTCTTTTTTTTGTGTGTTGTTTTTGTTTGGTTTGGGTTTTGGTTTTTTGTTTGTTTGGGGGTTTTTTGGTGTGGGGGGGAGGTTGCTTGTTTTGTTTCTTTCCCCCTGAGGGGGGGTGTACCAGGTTGCCCATCATCTCTCCTCACTGTTTTGCCAGTTTTTCCTCATATCCTCAATGATGGGTGAGGCAGGGGGAGCGGGACATACTTGCCGGCATTTATTTATTTTCGGTACGCATACGGACGAAAAAGAAAGATTATTTTAAAGAAATAAAAAAAGATGGGGAAAAAAAAAAGAGAAAGCAAAGCAAAGGATCACTCGCTTTAGTAAACAGATCAAATAACTCCCCCTCTCACCCTTCCAATTATCCCAGATCCAAGTGGCTCCAAGGCGCTGGGGGAAGTAGGCGGCGAGCCCGCATCGCGCTGCAGGGCCGTGCTTGCGAGGCGAGGGGGGTGTGTGTGGGGGCAGGACCAGTGCCTACCAAGGGGGGCCACTGCACGTCCCCCGGGTCCCCCGTGTCTCCTGGGTGCCCCGGACTCACCTCCCGGACCAAGGGCTCTCTGACCGCCCACCGTCGCGGCCCGACGTGCGCCCAAAAGGGAAGGAGAGAGCAAGGTCTTTCCCCTCGGGAGAGCTCTCCCGTGCCGGTAGATACCAGCTGTGCCTGGGCCTGGTGCCTGCCCGCATCTGCCCAGGCGCTGCCCGACGTGCGCTCCCGCTGCCCGCCGGTCGCCGCCGCCGTTTCGGGGACAGCAGCGCCGGGACGCGCAGCATCGGGGTGCGGGAGTTTCCCTGCTTTGGACAAACCACGCTCGCTAAGACAGAGGGGCTGCGGGTCACTCCCCTACCCCCAACAAAAAAAAAAGGGGGCTAGATTCTCATTTTCAGCTCTTAAAATAAAAGCTTGGGACTTGGCACGGGCAGAGGGGAAATCCGCAGAGGGCCCATTCCGCGCATGGGGGCTATCGGAGCCGCCCGGACACAGGCGGGGTGTCCCTCTGAGCCCACGGGAGTCTGCGAACACTCTCTCCAAGCCCAGAGTGCAACGCCGCTGCCATCCCCGACGGGACTCGCTCGTCCCGCTGAGCACAGAGGCCTTCCTGGCCCCACAGCCCCCGGAACTCTCCTGAGCCTCTTCCCTGAACTCCCGTCGTGAGTCGGACCCTGCACTTCCCTCCCCGCGCTTTCTGCACAGCGGCGGCGCAGGTGCCCCGAGGAATTTGGGGTGACAGCAGAAGATGGGTTGTGATTCCTGGGAAGAGGGCCGGATCCTGCCCCACCCGTTTCACCCGGCTCGTGCCTTTTCCTTAACGGGTTTTGTAACAAACTGGCGCGACACCCCCACTCCTCTCCTTGTCAAGGTGCTCCGTGCGTACAGGTCTGATAGGGATGCGCTGAGCTACTGGCCGTTCCAGTCGGAAAGTCTGATGTTCAGGGGCCAGCACACACTGGCTGCTTCCCGAGAAGTAGGGACCTAACCCTTCTAGGCGGGGTTTTAACTAAAAAAGGGGTAGCTGTGTTTAATTAAAAACGTCGACGATTCACTAAGGCAAGGGGAACCCGGGTTCAAGTGGTGCTCCCGCGGCTGGGGAAGATTTGACTGGCAAGTCCTTCGGGCTGCTCTCCCTCTCCCTGAGGGGTCCTTGCTTCCGCGGTTTTGGGGTGAATAAACGGTAAAAAACAGAGACATCTCTAGCCCCGAAAACCGATTAACTCTATTTTGCAACGCGATGAAGAGCTTAATTTTTTTTTTTTTCTGGTTTGTCCCCGTCCGGGAAAGCACTGGAAGCGGCAGGTTACGAAGGGAGTATGCGTCCTGACATTTGCAGGCTTTGGGCACCAAGCCTGGCGACACGCAGCCCCACGGGAACGGCCCCCACAGAGCTCCCAGGCTCCGCGACGAGGGGCACGGACCTACCCCGGCGCGTCCGTCCGTCCTGTCCCCTGCTTCTCCCGCGGCGGGGACAGAGGGATCCCCCCTCCCTATCTTGGCCGTGAGACCTGATGTCCTGAATTTCGCTGCCAGGCGAGACGTAGGACACCCACCCGCCGTGACACCGAGTGATGGGTGCCCGAACCCGCTCTGGAGCACCATGGAGTGTTGGGTCGCGTTTTCCGGTGCCGGGCATCCCGATATTTCGGCAAACACCCACCCTTTAGACGCCCGCCGCGCTGAGGACTCAGCTGGACCCTCGGGCTTTCGGGGAGGCTACACCCGCTGCCAGGGCGAGTCCAGCAAAGAGGGGCGAAATCCCCGGGGGCTGCTCGGGAGGGACACGCAGGGCACACACACACACACACACACTATACCGCATTTCACTGTGAAATGTGCTCGCCGGGCTCCGGAGCCCCCTGGTAATCTCCCTCGGTTAATCCTGACCGCTTACCCCCTCCAGCTCTTGCAGCCAGAGGAACATAAGCGAGCAAAGCTTAGGCTCCCTCCTGGTCCCTGGCATCCCCCAGCCCCCCTCTCCGCAGTGCCCCCCCGTCCCCGTTCGCGCCGTCGGAAGAAGCAGGGAGCAAGAAAGCTCAGGGAGGTCCCGGCGAGGCTGTGCAGGGTCCGGGGCAGGCCACCTCGCCCCGGGGGAGGGGGGGGAGGTGGGGTGATGTTTGCAAACATCGCGTCAAGAAGCAGCGCGGGTCGGGCAGCACCGGGGCTGGCAAGCCGGTGATGCCGAGGGCTCAGCCCCGCTCCCCGGGCACGGTCAGGCTGGAAGGCCGGCCCGGTAGCCGAAGCCCGGGACCACAGAAACCGAAACATTTAGAGCATATCTAGGAAGCAGTGATAGAAGGGAAGAAGCTGTCTTTGTTTCACTTTTTTCCTTTTTTGGGGGGGGGATGGGGTGGGGGGGAATAGGTGACATTGAGGAGCCCTTTCACATAAATGCCCTCTAATTTTGGTTTCCACGGCTTACGTTTGAGAGGCTTTCGGAGGGCATCCACACGTGAGCAACTCACGGAGCATGCGAGCTCCTCTGCTGCCGGCTCAGCAGAGGCTCTGCACAGCAATGCCCGCACTAAAATACCCAGCGAAACCCACACCCGCTGAAGATACAAGTAAGATTCTAAAACGATGCTCTACCGCACAAAAAGGTACCATAACATGTAATGGTAGCCTGGTATTGAAACAGTTACACAGAAAAAACCCCCATTTTCTTAGTTTATACAGAGGCAACGTTTTCTTTCCAGTGAAGGGAGTAACAAGCATAAGGGGCAGAAGATGGGGTGGAGGTGCAAAGAAAGAGCTTCAGGGTCAATTTCTTGCTTCCCAGACAAAACCAACGACCACCACTACCAGCCAAAAGAAATCTCATATATTCTATTTGCCTTCCACAGACTTGTATATTTAGCACATCTTTTATTGTCCCACTGTGCTTCCAGAAAGTTGCTATACCTTAGCCTGAAATCACAGGCTGCAGCGTGAGATTTTGGCAACCTCCCTTCTGCTACAGCTGTTAAAGGGGATTTAGCCTCCAGCAGAATTCATTCATCCCACCATTTATGCCAGATATTAAGTGACTAAATCAGCTGTTGGGGCGGCTCCTCGTGCAGCCAAAATGGTCAGCTCCCACTGGAGAAGGCACCACCTAAGCCAGAATGACACTGACATACCAAAAACCCCAGCCAATTACATTTAGCAATTATTACATCATATGTAGCTTGTATCAGTTTTGCTATTACCAAAGAACAGTGGAAGATATATGAGAGAATGAAACAGCAACAATTCTGGGTTCAGCCCAAGTTATGGGCTTGAGCATTGAAATGAATGGGTATCTTAATCTTTCATCCTAATTTCTATGTGAGATAAAGCAATGGAAATCATGTAGGGATTTTTGTCTTTAAAATATGTTCCCTTAATACTCTCAGATAATAATCCTTAAATGCATTACCTCCTGCCTTCATGGGGTTTAAGTGGATTTTAATAATTCCTAGACCTTGCACAGTCCTTTTATGGATAAATACCTTTTATCCTCTGTACCTGCATGCATTTTGCTAAGCAAGTCTCAGGGTGGGGTGCATTAGAAATATCCAGATGGGCAACACCAACATCCGTGGTACTATCTGGAGTTGCTGAAGAGATAATTGAGGTGTCAGGAGGCTGCAGTGGGGAAGGAGTATCAAGAATGGATGAACTTTGTGATCTAACAGACCATTTTAATTCAATATTCCAGAATGGGAAAGGGAAATAGAGACACCCCAGCAGAAGTGTTTTCAAAGATTGGTTCCTATGAAATTGCAATAGTGTTATGGGCATACCCCATTTGATTGAGAATATTTACTTTTCTGTTGGTTATTTGAGAGCCTTTGATGTTTGCTCAGCTGACCCATCCTAATTTCTTGCCCTTTGCTGCCCGTAGGCACCTTTTGTCACTGCATGCCTACATGCTTTATATCCAGCCTCCAGATGGATTAGAGTTGTCTCTTGGGCAAGCTGGACAAAATAAAACCTCCAGGTTTATTTCAGCTGGTTTGAACTGCTGCCAAGGCAAGGACCACATTCAGTATCTCAGGGACTCAGTTTTAAGAATCTCATGGGCATAGATCTAGTAAAGAGCAGAATTGCCATTTATTTCCAGAAGGTATTTCTGCATCTTCTTAAGGCTGAATTTAATGAAGACTCACCCCATCAAATTCTAGCCCCAAGCTGCAGTTTGGTTTTACACATGTCTGTGAGCCAGTTTTTCTTCTACAAAAAACCTCCAATGGTTTTAAATCTAGTATGATTGAATGCTTGACTGTGATTGTTGTGAAAGAGACCTGGAATTTAGCAGAGAAGCAGACAATCAACTTTTTATTTTCTTTTGAGGATATATTTTAGTAAAATAGAAATATTTCTATAAACCAAGGACATCTGAGCTCTTCTAGAAATTTGTATAAAATAATGAATTTTTAAAGACTAATTAATTCAGCTCTGTACAAGGTGGTCCTTTGAGACATAACCTCTTTCCTAGTATGCAAAAGAAAACTGGATATTAGGCTTCTGTATCCATAGAATTAAGGGCTCAGTAAACAAGTATAAATCTTCAACCAGTTCCTCCAAGCAGATGCCCAAATCACACCAAGTACTGTGAGAAGTGGTCCTGCTTGCTAGGTTTGTGGTCAGTCTTGAGCAAAGAAACCAAGTGCCAGCTGGGGGATGAAGAGTGAGCGGCTTTCTCTCCCCAGGAGGTGGTTTCATCAGGTCAGGATTAAGGAGAGTAGAAGGGCACACTGGAGTATCTTGCAGGACTGTCAATCCATTATCTTCCAAGAACAGTAGATTCACATCCATAAAACTATAAATCAGGAAAAAAGTGTGCTAACTGCAGCATAAGCAGAAAACCTACTATGCACCTCAAAAAAAAAAAAAGTCGTCTGTCTATTTGGGAAAAATAAAAAGCATATGCTTGAAGCTGTTACCATATAAACACATGCCTAGAACATGAACTTTTCCTGCATGCAAATAAACGGACTTGTCACTCAACATAGTTTCTATATACTGAAATTTAATGTAATTAGAGGACAGCTGCTGGGCTCCATTCAGAAATATTTGTTTTATTTTTATAACACTCAGGATATTTTCTCTGTTTTCAGAGGTATTAGATTTCAGTTTGTTACAGTTAATGTAACAGAAAATTCTGTAGTCATTTTTGACTGCAACTGCCAACATACAATTTGAGAATTAAAGTCCAATGTGGAAAACTGGTGGTTGATATTGAAAACAGTTTGTGCTCATACTTCACCTTACAACTGATGGTTAGAACAGAGTTGGTTTTCGAGGAGTTACAAGGGGATGCACAAGCCAGTTTCGGAGAAAAACAAACATCCACAGATATAGGACTGTGGTCTGCTATCAGTGGCATGAGGAGGCTGGGCTGGACTGTGAGTTTAGGAACAGGTAATTGGAATATAAAGGCTATGGCAATGGATTTGGTAATATGTGACAACATTCAATTTATCCTCTTGCATTAGTGTGCCTACTCATTTCTCACTAAGGACAGAATTTTCTGATTACTAAATTGGCCCACATAATGCAAAAGCCCTCTTGCTTTCTCTGCTGGCCGGAATGAAGTGCTGCCTTGGGGAGGAGGAGCACAGGGGTAACTAACTCCCAGCCCTCTTTGCTTGGGGTCCTTTGGTGCTGTGCCAAGCACAGGCTGGTAAGATGTGAAGCACAGCCCTGTTCCAGTGCCAGGCAGGTGTTCAGTGCTTCCACACACAATGGCTTGATGCTCTCTTTGCAGGTCTGCATCCATATGACCTGTTTTTCATTTTCTGTAGAGATACAGAGGCTCAGGCCTCCAACTGAAATTGTAGGGGACTATGAAGGAATCTTGGCACAAGGGCAACCTGCGTGTTTCCATCAGGGATGGTATCAGCTGGTCATGGGGTTTAAAAGGAGCCTGAGCATTCATGTCTTCAGCGACATTAGGGCTGCAGCACAGAGGAGGCCAACCAAATTCCACCTGGATGCTTTTGTCCCTGCCTAAATTTTACCTGAAACTGTAATTGGAGAAACATTTAACTTTTTATTGCAGAGGAGGTAGGGGCAGTGTGTGGCTGTTGTCCTGTCAGTAGACAGAGCTCAGTACCTTCCTTGTTCACTCCACAGGGACCTCTTGGGTGCCCTAGTCTGAGTGTCCCCTAACTAGGAGGACATATTGAGCAGTACTTGTCTGGCAGCATCTCACTTCACTGATCCTACAGAAATTGCTGTGCTGTGACTGTTGATGGAAAAATCATGAGGTTTTGGAGGTGGAGTCAGGGTTCCCAAGCATGCTGTGTCATAAGCCTGTTTTGCTATGTGGGGTTTTCCCTTGGAAGTACAAAACCACTTATACTGGAGAGATGCTCAGTCATCTCCCAGGGGTATGGGTGATCAATCACTTAAAAGCTGAAGACTGCCTGTAATGAAATAATACAGCCCTTCTCCAAGGGCAGCAGATAATCCCTATGAAGCTACTGGATGCATGGAGAATGGGTTAAATCTCCCCTTCTCAAGCATACAGTTAACCTCAAAGGTACCAATTCTTTGTGAATCTCTTAGAGCATTTTTGTCTTCCAACCCTTACAAGGATTTCTAATATTTCAAATCTGACTATCTCTAAGATAGAAAAAATCCATTTTAATTAATAGAAATTGATTATATAAAGTATGAGATGCTACCATCCTACAGAACCAACTCTTGCTACATGCAGGGATATGAGCAGAGAGCAGAAGCAGCTGAGTCAGGCACACAAATTGCTTTTCTTTCTGCATTTTAAGGGGTAAGCACTACAGATAATCCAGATGTCCAATTCATGCAGAACAATATGAAATTATCAACCTTTGATAGAAGTGACAAATAACATCACCCCCCTGATTTATTGCAGTGAGATCTTCTGACTCTACTGCTTTGAGGTTGAACAAGACACCCCAATATGAAGCCTGAGGCCTCACAATTGCATGACACTTCCCATAGGAGAAGGGATGCATGATCAGTAGAGCAGCTAACCCTGCTTTATTGATGCAATATTTCAGTTTTAAGGCCTGTAGTCTCAAACCCATAGTGTCTGTATTTCTCAGGCTTTTGAGAACATTGATGAGAAAACACACATTGCTATGAATCTTAAGGCAATGAACACATAACCTGGCTCATGCCTCAAATCTGATATGTATTGTGTATTCTTAGCTTGTTCATATACAGTTCATCCAGTAAACACAGCAGCAAATGATTACTGGTGTCTATTATGCTTAAGGTTGCCAAATATTTTCAATTTAATCATATTCTTTCCTGTTTTCATGTGATCAGTTTTCTTAAAAAAATATTCTGTGGCTTCAAATTTCCTCTCTGTGGTTTTTGTCCCTAAATGATTTTCCTGAGTCTTTTTTTACAATGTTCTTTCATCCACTTTTGAAGTGGTGATGGTTAAAGAAAGAAAAAAAAGGAAGAAAAAATTGTTTTCCACATAGACTAAACCTCCCAAACTATGACAGTCACAGCAAGGTTAACATGGACATAACCTGCATTGAAGGTCAGTGCCCTCCAGTCAGATTTTGATTAATTTTTCACTAATTTTGACAGTTTTGTAATAGGAACCTTTCATTTTGGGAAAGAAATTGAAGAAATTTGACTGGAAAGGCAGATACTTAGCATAGGTTGTCCTCAGTCTGAAGCCTCCAGATATATTATGCTCATTAAGTGTCCCATTCCTCTGTCTGCATTTTTGTTTCTAAGAAGCAGAGCTCATACCCTCTTCAGGATGAATAACTTGGAAAGAAGGAATTTACAAGCTCCACAAATTTATTGGTTCCAGATTTCTTTCCTTTCTTTTTTTTTTTTTTTCCCTCTGCACATAATTTGAGATGCCTTTTCCTTACAAGTTTAGATAAATGTTGAAAACATTAATGCATCATAAAGGTCAAAAGATTAAGCATTCAAAAGTCAGCCAACTTCAAGAATTATTACAGTGAGATTTGCATGATCTATATTCATCTCAAAAGACATAGCATCAAGGACAGCTACAAACTTGTTCCAGCATTTTGATCTGGTTTCTGAGGTGCCTAAAGAGTTTGTATCATGTTTAATTCTTTGCTCAGACATAAACTAGAGAGAAAAGATTTTACCATGTTATCAAAAATTAACATGAAACATGATCTTGGTAGCCAAGGCATGCATAAAATTGAATTAGCGCTCTCTCATTATAACACTGGTATTTTCAGGTATGTTCTCAGCCACCTAGAGACTGGGCTTAGACAAAGAAACATATTACTTGTTACAGTCACATCAAAGTTTCAGGAAAATAAATAGATTGCTCTATATACAGAAGAAACTAGATAAATTATGCTTCAGAAAACAAACAACTAACAGTGAAGTTACCTTATAACAATGGCTACTAGGTATATATTTCCAGTTAAGTTTGCCTTTATAGATCAGTTCTGTTAAGCTGAAACTACACACACCAGTTATACAGACCAGAGTAGGTTAGGAGGGATTCTGCTATCTCTATCAAATTAAAAGGATGGCCACTCTTCCCTCTTCTCAGTGTAGGGACTTCCAGGACAGCAAAGCTGAGCCAGCTATTAGGAATTAATTAACGCTCCCTATTGCACTGCAACTGAGGAGCTGAGCTGCAACGTAGGTGCTTTAAAGGGTGATTAAGCTCATTTTTCTCTCTAACTCTTATTTTCTATAAAAATGGTGATCAGGACAGATAAATGCTCGGTATGGCTGTGGATAAAACCTAAACTAAACTAAGCTAAACTAGACTAAATTTTGTCTTGGGGTGAATCTAAATCTGGGAATTAAAATTGCTTCATGTTTTCTCACCCTTAAACAGGACTAAATCCTGGCTTCCAATATGCCCAAGAAAGCTCTGACAGAGAACAGCAACAGCAGCAGCAATGAGAAGCAGACCAGCTGCTAAAATTGGGAAGGGCGAAGAGTATTTCTTTCCATGACAGACATCACCTGGCAGCTATCATGAGTAGCAACATGAAAGATAGGTGCTGGGATGTGGTGGTAAAAATCCTCTTTTCTCTGAAGAAATAGCCTGAACTGCTAATTTTCAACTAAGGAAAAAATTATGGTTAGGACTACTTTTTCCAAATACACCACAGAAGTTGACATCACTGAACAAACTTATCCTAGACCATCTGTAGACACATCTGCCTAGTATGCTTGCTTTAACCAGCTCTTACATTAAAAATATTTTTTTGTTTTCTGCAGTGCCTTTTGCTAAGACACACTGTTTTGAACAAAAATAACCCAGCACAGCTTTTCAACATGGATTTTTGTATTTGCCCACTCTGCAGCTACAGCTGCAGTACTAGGGTATTATTTAACTGCAGTTTTTCATTATTTCTAGTATCATCATTCAGATTTCCCAAGAACCATGTAATGCTTTTCCAAATCTATTAGAAAATCAACTGCAGGCTGGGGAACATTGCAGCATTTGGACGTATTTTCCCAGATATCATTTGCATTATTGGTGAGTAAGGACTGAGAAAGAGGCTTTTGTCTCTTCCTTGACTCCATTTATATCTGAATGAAATTACATTTCCTATTTGACTGCATGTTTTATTTTTTTATCACATTTCCTCCTTCTCAACAATTGGAAAACTATAAAGGAAAAGGCAAAATTACTTATGTGAAGCAAAAGCAGTGTAGCCTATGTAGGAAAAAGACATATCTCTGTACATGGCAGGTTTCAAATAAAAGTTAACCAAATAATTTACAAAATAATAAATGAAACACAATACAGCTTGGACTTAATTACTGGTAGAAAGATCAAGTATTCTCCGTCACAAATTTTATCACAGTACATCAAAAATGTCAAAACCCTTACATTGCATCTGGGAAGTCTGCTGCAAGGTGCAGTAAGGGGAAAAAAAAAAAAAAAAGAGGGTATTAAAGAAAATCCACTCCTTAGGGAATCTTCTAAGGAGGTAGGAGCTCCTCTCCTTCCAAGAACCAGTGTCCTTGGGGATCATGTAGCTCTTGGTGCTGAATATTTTAAGGTCACCACCTGGCAATGGGGTTTGGATTGCAGCATTGGAAGCGGGAGCAAGGTGAGCTGGCTGCTATGTTTCTGAATGCAGCATGGTTCTGACAACCCTGGTGTGATCCAGAAAGGTGCCTTACTGCTTCCTGAGTAGGTTTCACAGGCAGATTAGGTGCCTGGCCACATAGAGGTGTTAAAAAAAGAAAAAAAAAAAAAAAAGGATGTGAAATGCTTAAAATTAGATGCTTACATTCAAAAGACAATCTACCGAACACCAAATATTGATGAGGGAGCTCCTCAGAGCTGGGTCAGATATGCTGTGCTTTAGCCCTCACCCCTCATTAGTGCAGCCTGATTTGCTCTGAACTCAGAGTTTGATTTTTTTTTCCTGAGACAGTCTGAGCGATGAGAGAGAAATTTTAAGTGAGCTGGGTTGAGAGTAGGGTTGAGGGCTACAGCATGACTGTCCTGGAGGGCCTTGCAAATGGAAAGCAGTTGAGTGGGGGCCACATCCTTTACCCCTGGGTTGCAGCTGAAGCAGGAATGCAAGAGTTATGAGGCTAGAAGGAAGGCAGGCAAGAAGATACATCAAATAAAAGCCTAGGGGGTAGGGCAGTCAGCCAGAAGAGGGAAGACACCTAGCCAAATACATAAATAATCCTGGGAAGCTAGAGCAGAACTCAGTAACTTCCCATCGTCTGCAAGCTTATGGTTAAAGAGTTGAGACTGGATCTTTTAAGGCAAAGGACAGCCTATAGTCTGGAGTCCCAACAATTTATCTATGTTTTTTGTGTGGCACTACATGCTCTTGCATGCAATAAACACATTCAAGGGTCACCAGCACACTGGTGACATCAGGAGAAGCATACAATATGTTTTGCAGCTAGAGATTTTTAACGTGGCTGTTTAGATTAAGGAACATTAATCACATCCAAATCCTACACTGAAGTGCTTTTCTGAATCTCATCTGGGTACAGGTATAGTTGTAGTAAGCATACGTATATTTGGAGTACATATTTGGAGGCATAATAAATCAGGAGCCTGTCTTGAGCAAGAGGCTGCAAGCCCTGTTGTGACATCTATGTTCCATTCTCACCCATTAAAGATGATGTTGCAGTTTGGGTACTGCTCCAGGCTGCATTTTTTCCTGCAGGGAGACAGGAATCAGTTTATACTAACTTCTCCAACCGGATAGAGACTATAGCCAAGCTATAGGTTGAAGTCATCACCCTAGATTAGTGAAGTGCTCTGGCCATCCCCTGCAGAAGACTTAGCTCTAGACATTCTGACTGTGTCTTCAGTAGAGATCTAGATAAAGCACAGTTCTTTGTTGAAATCACATACTTGTGCCATTTTTATCCCCAGTGCAATGGTATAGTAAATAATTCCAGTTTTGCCTCATTATATAGCATATCTGTAGATTGTAGGTACTCAAAAAAGCCTTGTCATAGACACAATGTAGTTTATGGTAGGGGGAAATACAACCCTAACACACTCAAATAAAATATTCATTCTGGACCTTGGAGGGGAGGGTTATCCTTCCTTTACTTTAAAGTAACACGGATAAGTGCCAATATTTCACATCTGCCTGGTGGATGCACCCAAACAAAATTAATTTCCAGAAAGGTTGAAAATCCCACTACTTTTAACTCCAATAAATCAGTAGCTTCAGACCTTAGCCAGGCTTATACTGAAAGGTAACCAAATGTTTACATTTAAGACATAATTCCAAAATGCCAAGTTTAGTATCTCTTCATGCAATGACATTGTGTCACAAAAAGCAAAGAATATCCACCTGAGGAAAAAAAGAAAAATTACTGAAATGGCAATGAACAGATTTATCTGCTGCAAGAGGGTGATATATATCTGAATATCTGTCCCAGAAAAGAGGTGGAGGCAAAAGCATAAAAACATCAATACAATACTCTGTCATCAACAGGAAACTACTTTCTCACTAACTGTGAGAAAGTTTGGAAAAGCTATTATGAAATCAAATGTGGAAAGTACTTAGAAAAACACAATGAAAGCATATTTTATGGAACAAAGATATTATTGCCATCATGTCCTTAAAAATTGTAATACTCTGAAAACAAGGAATGTTTTAGATACATTAGCTTAGACCTTCAGCAAGTTCTAAAACAAATTCAGAGGCTTATGCAGGCTACAAAAAGTCTGTAAGATGATGGTAGTAAGTGTATTGGAAAAAAAAGCGCCATAATTTTCTGCAATAACACAATATTGGCCTGTGCCATGTCCTGACACTGTTTCACATGGAGAACACTTTCTGAAGTTAATGGGAATTATGGTGAACTAAAGGAAGGATGAGGCCTAAATTACATCTAGAGGGAAGGTTACAAAGAGAAAAAGGACATTTATAAAGGAATCAAAGTGGAGACATTTAATTCTCTATGTAAGCAACATGAAGTTAGCTCCTGTAACACCTGTCAAGTCCAGAAGGAGCAGAAATAGTGGGCAAGTTTGATGACAAGAGTAAGATCTGAGCAGAGAATGACACAGAAAAGAATGGAAAAAGCAGCAGAGCAGGTTTTAAAATCAATGTCTTCCAAACAGCAATGTGTTAGAGTGTAAGAGTCGTGATTTAGACCTGTGAGATGTTACAAACAGATGTGACCCTTCACTCATTTTCCATGTAAGTTGGTGGCCAGAGTGCTCAGCATTTTGGAGAAGCACTTGGCACCCTGAATGGCTGCACCCTGAGCAATGCTCTTCTGTGGAACTGGTAACACAGCACTGCCCCACAGCTCTGAACTCCTCAGCGTGCTCCTCAGGAGGCACAGCTGTTCCCCATGCAGGTGAAACCGTGGCAGCCTGCTATTTCTCACCACGGATGAAGAACAACAATTCACTCTTCTGCACAAGGTACAATTTTCAAAGCTTGGCAGGTCAGTCAAATCTCAACTGACCTCCCCTGGATCACTCACAGATACTCTTCAATAAAGAAGTATTCTGTCAAATGTTTTCCACTCAACTCCCAGACCTTTTGTCCATAAGATAGGGGAAAAAGATCTTGCTATTTTTGTAAAGAAAATAAAAAGTATAAAGAAAGATATTTTTCACTATCTTAAGGTTCAAAGATTGCTGCAGTGTCTTGATCAAAAAATCCAATAAAAATTACCTTTGAGTAGACTATGGGAAAGCAGATTTTTAGAGTGGAATAGGCCAGAAAGTTTTATGGTCTGAAAGATGGCGATAACATGAGCTATAGCTCTGCTACATGGACTGTAATAACTCATTATTGATGGTTGGCCTTTGAAAACATATCTTCCTGTCAACTGCAAGCTGCAATTGTGGACTACAAACAATATTTAATGAAGACTGGAGGCATAATACTATTCTATAAGTAGCTCAAATAAGTACAGCTGAGGAAATAAAACATCCAGGTTTAGAGAAGAGTATAGTGAACTTAATATTCTTAAAAAAAGGTCAAATTGATCTCAGTCAGCTTTTCAGATAGAAGCCCTCAAGCCATCAGAATCCATGCAAAATTTAGGATTTAGGAACTGAAGCTATGAGGGATGTGATCTTTGGCCCTTGTGAGGGTTTGATTACTAGGTTATGAGCACCATGGTTTCAGAGAGAGTGAAACATGCATATCACATCAGTAGATGAAATTTGAAGAACAGGGTAAAAAAAGTGGAATAAACCCCAGACATCAAAAGAAGCTGCAGTTCCATATGCTAGAAAACTACCTGGACACATAGAAACCCCCTCCATATACCTGTGAACATAATCATAATGGTGAAAAGGACTATTTTTTTTTCTCCCCCAAACTCCCAGTTTGTGTGGGAAACCATACTTGTTTTGGGATAATTATGTTCAGATGAGAATGATAGTTGCTATCTTTGCTCCTCATTTAGGGTTGTTGTGAAAAACAGGTGTTTTGTGAAGTGCAGCATAAGTGGGGCTGGGGACTGGGATGCTCCAAGGATCCCAGGGCTGGTCATGACCTCTGGTGGGTGCTGGGGCATTGAAAGCCCCTGACACTTTTGTGAAGCAGTAAACCCAGGAAACAAGCTCCCCATGGCACTGGGCTCAGTCCTGGCCAGAGACAGCACAGAAACGGGGCCAGGATGGGGCATAGCTGAGCCAAAACAGGGTCCAGCACCGTGGGTGGAGATGATGTGCACAAGGTTCCAGGAAGCCAACTGGAGACAGCAGGGCTTGAAGATGACCTCAGGAACCTGACACAGAAGTCACAAGTCAAACCAGCAGCATTAGTCTGCTCAGAAATTTGAAGCATTTTGGGTAAAGCCACTTTTGGGGACTGTTAATTGAGCAGAAATATGCCATGCTGTCGTCTTCACCACTCAAGCACTTGCTAGCACAGCCCAGAAGAGGTGCAGAAAAGAATGTTAAAGGCAGCTGTGAGCAAAGAAACTGCCCATAGTCCTTTGATTTCCCCTTTGATTTAGGAAAGCAGTATCTCTTACATCATCTCTAAATAATGAATGCATCACAGCATTGCTGAAATAATGGAGGCCACTATTCCTCACCAGCACAGCAATGCAGGCAAGCTCCAGTTGTTAGCTAGCTGCTCATTCCCAGTCAGGGGACAGTCTACCACAGCTGTGCAACCCAACACCCAATTCTATGTGCGGATCTCCACTTTCCACTTCTGAAAACTCAGTCCAGATTTCCTTTCACTCTGGAGCTTCATGAGCTGTGGCTGTGTTTTCAAATACCAAGCACACTGACTGCGTTTTGGAAGGGTCTCACTGTAAACACTCAATGAGTTTTTCTTGCAAACTTCATTGTTACAAAACTACAAACGACGTGGAAGCAAAAACAGGTCAAAACCAATTACAAACATGCAGTTTCTATTAAGAATCCATTTCTCGGCATATGAACTCATTTTTTAGGAAGCATGCCAAAGTATTGTTTCGAATTTATGTCCGTCTTTACCAATGCAGGATTACAAATATGAAAAAGATGCCAGAGCTTATTGAAGGCAAAAGAATGCAGAAATAAGGATAAACTTTGGCTTAAAGCTCCTATACTGTATTTGGCATCTGTGTCTGTTACTGGTTGTATGGGATATTCTGGACATTTTTAATTCAGGCCCCTTTAGGGGTATGATAAAATGTCTAGTATTAAAAAATACCAACAATCCATGTCCAACAGGTAGCAAAGATATTATTTAATGGCACAGCCATCAGCAAGAGCCTTCATTAGAGGCTGGTACTGCCCTGTTCCTTGCAGGTGAAAATTCATCATCTGATCTGGCGTTGCACCACTTGACTGTGGAGACCATGGTCTGACCATTTCACTTTCTTTCCTAGATTAAAACTTGCCACTGTTAAATCTTCCAAACTGGGCACTTAATATTTCTCAATGGAGCAGGAATCCTTCAGTGGTTCTGGACTACTTGTGAGTTCTCCTACGCCCTTTTTATATATATAAACTCATTTATTCTGAAGTGTCCATAACTCCTAAAAAATATTTTACCTAAATAGTATATATTGCTGGTAAAAAAGATTAATATACTAAAATATCTGAGTTTTCAGAAGTTGAAAACTACAAAAATATCTGCTGACATCTTTTCTGTCCGTGCTTTAGACAACTCAAGAGTAAATCTAACTATGGTGGTGTAAATTGGAGTAACTCTATTGATAACAGTTGAGTTTTTCTACCAATGTAAGTGGTATAAAAACATTTTGCCCTCTTCCAAATATTTTTTTGGGAACAGAAACTAAGACTACAACTGGTAAGAGGTAGAGGAGAAGGTGGAGTAACCAGATAGTTTAGACTATGTATTATAAATGCTTGTAGAAGACAACATTAGATTACAAGAGACTACTTGTGTGACAGCATTATTTGCAGAGGTCTGCTGTCAACAGCATAGGATTAAATATGCCTGCAGCCATCTTCAAGGTCTAATGTAAAAACTTTCAGTTTCCTTGAAAACTGCTTCTATAAGGCGGACACTACAGAATGCCTCATGGACAATGTCACAGTCTCACTAGCATCTTTCTCAGATAAAAAAATGCCTGTCCCTGTTGTTCAGGAAACTATTATCATTCTGACAATAGCAAATATTTTTAAGCAACAGGACTGGTTCTGTGGTTTGCGATGTAAAAGACTTGGAAAACATGTATCTGCCTCTTCCCACAATTATAAAAAGGCTGGACAGGAATCTCTCAGAGGTCAATGGACAGAAAGATTTGAGCCAGAGCATCCTGCTGCAGTGTGAAGGGATGGCGTGGTGGAGGCTGTTGTGCCTGGGCCGCCATGACACAGAACTGCCTCCACTTCCAGATGCACCCCAAGGAGCTGCTGTGCTGTCACCTGCCTCTGAGCTATTCCTGCAGTTACGCTGTCGTTCAGGTCTCTGAGGTGTGTGGGATCCATCCTGTGGACCTCAGCCCCATGGAAGCTTGGGTGTGGGGCTTGTAGGATCACAGAAGTGGGACATTTTAAGGAGTAAGGTGTTCTCTTCTGCTTGTCAATTTATTAGGCTGCAGTACTTATTCCACAGCTGCATGCACTACAGCAAGCATAGCAACTATTTTATATAATACATCTTAAGTAACAATTTGGAATTTCCTACAGATTTTCTTGTCAAAAGCTTTGACTGATTTCTATTTTATTTTCTCTGTCCACAAAATAAAGCTATGGCATTGACCTGAGTTGTTTCTTGTGAGGATTAAACAGCTAGCATTTATAGAATATTTTAAAATATCACATACTGTTTTGGTTAATAAGTCATGATCTATATTAGCGAGGGCATGATGAAAACCAGCCAAGCCTCTACTACACAAGAGCACTGTACTATACACCTGCGCAGCAAGCACTGAACATGTTTTATGCACTTCACAAAACACTAATATTTTGCTTTTATAAGCTGCATTTGCTTCGGCCACAGTGAGTTTT
Organism: Brachypteracias leptosomus; assembly: GCA_013401335.1. Taxonomy (NCBI): domain Eukaryota; kingdom Metazoa; phylum Chordata; class Aves; order Coraciiformes; family Brachypteraciidae; genus Brachypteracias; species Brachypteracias leptosomus. The sequence continues at coordinate 251,430 of VYZX01024601.1, forward strand.
GTTTTATTATCCTGCTGGTATTTTGAAATTCATAAACAAGTCTCAAAACAGATTTTAAACCTGCTTTAAAGAAGTAGTTCAGTGGTAGAAAACAACAAAGCCTCTGTCTCCATATATCTTCTTCAGCATTCAGCCTCTTCCCTGAGGTGTTGGACTTCAGACACGTTTTATTAACATTCAGGAGTTGTACCCTCCTGACTAACCAGCCATTAGCTGGCTCACTGATCCTTAACTGCAGATCACTCTCTCTCTTATATAGGCTGTATTTCCCCTAGGTTCCAAAATAATTAGTCTCCCAGCTATGGATGTGATTTCCGTTTAAAGGAATGCAGAAGATGCACCTCAGCCACGGCTGGTGAGCCTCCTTATTCACGCTACGCTCCTTCTCTGGTTGATATTAATAGAGCACCAGATTCTAATTCTACTTAATAATTAGGCTAATACTACACATACTTACATTTGCCTTCCAGCGCAATTTTCAGCACAGTAAGCAGGGAGTTGCACGCACAGAGCTCCCATAGCAACATGTTATTGTTAACCAAAGTTGTGTGCACAGCTCCATGTGCTAGATATTCACTGAGGACCAATTCAGCTGTCAGATACACAGGGGCAACTCCCATGGGATGTCAGCAGAAGGTTCAGAGGGCAGAATAATCTAATAAAAATATATCAGGATGTTATGGTAAGAGCCACCCAGAGTTCTGCTAGGTCAGTATGGTGAGCTGGCCTGTTTGGGACCATAGAGATAAAACCCTGCACTCTCTGTTTTGTCTGAGCTGATCCTAAGAGCATAATCATTACAAAACATTTGAATATTATTGCTCAAAATGTGCTCTACTGTAAGGTGTGATACTCTATACTAAGGAATTGATGGTGTGATCTGATGAATGCGTGACTGGAAGCATCACTTTGGAGAATTGAAATGGAGAAAATATGCTCTTTATTTCAGAATATAGAAAAAGCACTTCAAGTGATGTCAGAATGAGATAAAATAAGCTCAGTGCAAATACTCAGCAAATAATATAATCAAAATATTTTATCCCAAAGCATATGCTGCCAACCTCTTCATTTAGGAAAGGGAAAAAAAAGAAAAAAATGTTATGCCTAAAAAGTCACTTACTTATGGAGTCACAAAGACCCAGTGGACTTCTTCTGTCCATTTAAAAGCCTAAAATTTTACTAATTCTTTTGGTTGCCTTTTAATTGTATTACACTTTTTGTTTAGTAATCTTCAATTTATTGAATGTAACAAAAGCAATCAGAGTAGTAATAGACTAAATAAATTTTCTTACAAAAAGGATAGATACCTAGAAAGTGACTTTTGCTTCTCCTACCCACTGTACTCTAATTTTAGAGACTCTAAGAATATGTTTTAACTCAGTTTACTAGACATCATGAACAAATAAGAACGCAATACAAATAAGCAAGCAGTGAGAGGTCCCCATAGAAAGTACTGAGCAATTTCAGCTCCCCCTGCACCCATATACAGAGGTAAGAGAATTGTTCCTCTCCTTGTGCATCTGTTGGCATGTTCATACCTTGCTAAGGGTAGGCAAGACGAGGTACAGTCTTCCCCCCACTCAGACTCTTGTGAGTAAGTGAGACTCTGTGTGGTTGCAAGTCCAATTACTTCTGCCATTTTTAGGTGCCTTCTTATATCACAGTCAACCATAGCTGTAAATGCTATAATGAGGACACCTTACCTTGCTTGCAAATACAGCAATGCAACTGTAACAAGAATGTGTGAATACCAGCCTTACTTTTGCAAAAGTAAGCTAGAAAATAACATTTTATTTTGGAGATAGAAGTAATTCTCTGTCTTTCTCTGTGTATGTGTACATACCAGGTCTGACATATCTATTTCTTACAAGCATGACTGGTTTTCCAGTCAAGCACAAGAAGCCAGGGAGGGAGTCTTCTTAGCTCCCTGGGAGGGAAGTACTTGGGCAATTTGCATATTTACTTTCTTTCCCCCTTTATTTTATTAAATTCCGTCTTCCTTGATAGTAATTTTAAAATGTCCATTTCAAGCATTTGCTTTGATCTGTCTTCCTGGTAATTAAATTGCCTGCCTTTAAATTGTCATCGTTTAAAATAATCCTAATTAAGACAATTTCCCCCAACTTCAAATACCGGTTTTGAATTC
>VYZX01024602.1:0-53531 GCA_013401335.1 Brachypteracias leptosomus
CCAGTTTAAAGCCATTATTCCTTCTCCCATCACTATAAGCTCTCATAAAAAGTACCTCCCCAGCTTTCTTGTAGGCTCCCTTCAGATACTGGAAGACCTCAATAAGGTCTCCCCAGGCTCTTCTCCTCTCCAGGCTGAACAAGCCCAATTCTCTCAGGCTGTCCTTGTAGGAGGGGTGTCTTAGCCCTCTAATCATCTTTGTGGCCCTCCTCTGGACTTGCTCCAACAGGTCCATGTCCCTCTTGTAGTCGGAGCTCCAGAGCTCCAGGTGAGGCCTCATGAGAGCAGAATAGAGAGGGAGAATCTACCTGCTGGACACTTTCTACCTCTATCTGCTGGCCACTTCTTTTGATGCAGCCCAGGATATGGTTGGCTTTCTGGGCTGTGCTTGCACATTGTTGGCTCATGTTGAATATTGCTATACAGTGGAATAGCTTGCTAAAATCCAACTCTTTGCAAAAGCATTTAATTAAAAATCTTTAAAAATATTGCATTCCTTTTAAAAAACTGCAGATTTGTGTAGAAATTCAGATAATTTAAAATGGTGCATAAAGTACTTATAAAAACACAAGCCTCTGAAAGGTAAATTTATGCTGTGATGGACTTTGAGTTTCTTTATCCTTGGCAGAGATGATGTGAGTGTGTTTCATGAGCAGTCTCAGATTTGGAACGGGACTTCTTCAATATGTCAGGGTACAGAAACAGGAGTTTCTCCTTCTGTTTTCACAGTATCATCTTCTGTTCTTTTTACAAGTTCTTTCCCCCATCTTTAACATTTGGTTTAGATTCACTGTGATAGACAGTAGGATTAGTGAAAGACAAAAGGAAGAATCCAGTGGAAGGCTTATTACAAATAACATATTCCAAATTAACCAATCTCAAGCTGTTGTGTGTGGGCCAGTGGTGGCTTGTTAGATCCCAGTGGGAGATCTGCAAGCAGTCTGTTAAGCTCCAGTGCCAAGTTACCAGTTAAACATATGATAATGTTGCATGGTAGTCCAATGGAAATGTTGACAGATGACTGATGTTTGTGATCCAAAATGTTTCGGAGCCAGTGTTCAATGTACCTTTGTAAAGGTTAGGAGATGTTGACAGCGTATCTGTGTATTATCAAAGGAAATATCAGTCTATAACCTACACTAGGAACCCGTGTCAATGCAGGGGTAACAAGCAATAATTTGTCCGTCAGTTTGTGCCAGAGAGAGATGCTAATAAAATCCCAGTTATGCAAACAAAAGGGCACTTTTATTAACTTATTTCATGTGTTTTGAATTATGTCATACTAGGAAAAGTCCAAGTTCACAGATAGAAGATGGAATTTATGCTGTAGGGTTCAACAATGGCATATCTTCAAAGCCTTCAACTTGTAGATCTGGTGCAAGGAAGCATGAGCATGTTCTTTGCTTCTTTCCCATGCTAGTTAAGGGCATCATCTAATGAATCTTCCACATGAGAACACTTTAAAGCCGACAAATCTCATCCTTCATGTTATTAGTTACTGGCAATACTGGGATCTGACTGATTCCAAGCTGCTTTCAATTAACCTCATAGTGTTTCTTTTCTGCTTTGATACTTGTTACTGCCTCAATTTTTCTCTGTAAAACTCTTCAAATTCAATTAGTAATACCAAAATCTTGCAATGATGAAAATGTCATTATTATTTAGTACTACAGTATTAAAGGCAAGCTTGTTTACTGAGAAAGATTTCTCAAGGTTTTCACCTCCAGAGTGCAATGGAGAAACAGCTGCCTGTCCTTCTTGATAAAAGCATTGTCCTTGGAAACTGTATGAACCTTGTAAAACTAGACATGAACCACAGCATCATGTAATACTGGATAACTTGAAAAATCCAACCTATTATTATTCAACCCAATCTATCAGATTTAGAATAGTGGTTTTCCCAATCTAATATGCTCTTCCTAGTGTCAACCAATAAGCAATAACAACATTTCCATAGCTTTTTAATATGAAAATCTTTCAGTACTTCTGCTCATTTTTGTCACCCATATCTGAACCCCCTAGTACTCTTGTTATATCATTATTCCTTTTGACTAGACTGAACTATAGAGGTACTATACTGACACTAATGATATTATCTACTTCATTCCGTATGGATCCTAAGGTTCTCTCTGCTTCTGAGACAGCTTCTCTACACAAATTACTGAGGGAGAGGTAAGAGATGTTATTCCAACTCCTACTGTAGAAAGGTGCATGAGAAAAGAGAACACCATCACAAGTAGTGTGGCATAAATAGCAAAGACTTAGTGATCTTAAAAAGTGAACTATAGTGAACTAGAGGAGGTGTGGCTGGAGAGATGAGGGCAAAGGGGTATTTGCAGAGATGGAGACCATGGTTCCTGTCTTCTGTGGATAAATAGTTGAATCTTTTAATTTCCTGTTACAATTCTTGCAGTATCTCAGCTGTGGCAAGAGGACCAATGTAATATTCCAATCATTTAGTTTCTTGTGACCCAGTGTTTGGCTCTGACACCTTGGCTTGCACGTCCAGCACCTAGTATTTCCAGATGGTCTCCCATATAAGCCTGGACATGTGTACTTATTTTTTAAGATAGAATAAGCCAAGGCAAATCAATTCAGTCTGTTGTAGCCAGGAAAGTGATACCTTCTGCTAGAACAAAATAAAATGTTAAGTGAGAAATTAAAAAAAATCAGATGTTATTTCTAAAATAGAAATGTCCCTGATTTTATCAAATATGCTTGTAGGTTTCTGTGAATCTGGATGGAATCTGATTAGGAGGAAATAGGACAATTATAATTTGCTCATACATGATGATGATGATGCTTAATATCATTGATGGAAAATGACGTGGCATTGTAGCACAGCAAGAAGGTTATTTGGGTTATTAATAGATGTAATTGGTAACAGCAACACATCATACAGAAGAGAGTGGATGGCCTTCACTAACAAAGTGTCAACAGCTTTTGAAATTAATAGGAATGGGCTTCAATGTCAGACTCATAGGGTAGAGATTAATTGTTAGACAGGCACGTGTTTTGACTTTATTTATAGGCAGAGAGGGAAACTGATGTCTTTTCATAATTAGTGAATTTTCACTGGGTATTAGTAAAGACAGAAATCATCACTGAGCATTCCAGCATAATGCAAAGTCTAGGATGTGGATGGTGGATTTCACTGTTAAATGTGTATTCATTTACTTCTGAAAAAGATTACATAGTAAGAAAGAAATAATTTTGCACATTTTAACCACAGTCAGACTGATAGGTGAATAACGATCCAGTTCAGATAAATCCTTCTTTTAAATTAGGAGCCTGCTCCAAACTCAATTTCCTTATTTTTTTTACTTTTGCTCTTCTCCTTGCAAATCTTCTCCAAACCTCCAGAAAGATGCTTCTTAATTTGTTAATCCTTGATGATTTCATTCATGCCCTTACTGCCTCTGAAAAATTATTCATTGGAGAGTCCTAAAAGCTACAACAGTTCCTTCATGAGTCTGCCTTTTCAGTCTAATGATTCTTCTCCTTGATTTTAGCTTTGGTCCTTCACTGAAATGGTGGGTAGTAGGGGCTAGCTGCTCTTCCTAGTCATCTCAGGAGAAGTTTAATAACAACAACAAAGAAGATTAAAGCAAAAGAAAGCCTGAGTGCTTTATTTCTAATCCCTCATCCTATTTTTAGTACTTACACCCTGACAAATTGGCATCTTTAATTGTTGCATTCCTACACAGTGCAGCATTTCCCATTGCATTACGCTTTGACCTATGCTGATTGCTTTCCTCTCCGTCTGCAGTTTTCAGATATTCCCCTTTCTCTCCCAGCTTGTTTGTCTAATTCCAGTTGCATATCTCTATTTCTTTGTGATTCTTCATTCTCCCTCCAGGGAAGCTTCCCCACCCTTCCTCATCAGTTGTTGTTTGATCATAATGGAACATTGGCTGAAGAAAAAATGAGTTGCATAAAAAAATCACCCTGTATTTTACATCCCTTTTAGAAGTCCCCATAAAAGAGCTTTCCAAAACTGAAGAAAAAACCCCACCCAAAACCCCAGATCCTGGAAAACTAACTACTCTCCTGAATCCAACAGTGCCTTCAATAACTTAGCCTTGTATATGAAGTCACACAGAAGTACGTATTCCAACTCACTGCCAAATTGCTTTCCATAGATCCTGTGCAGTCAGCACAAAGAAGAAATTGTTTGAGATCTCTTCAAGTTTATCCTATGCACTCCAAAGGCATGCTGGTGGCCAGAAAGGAGTATGTCACCTACAGCTGACAGCAAAAATGTAACCTAACAGAGCTAACTGAAGTAGTACTGAGAACACTAGCAATCTAAACAGGGCATCAAAGCACTCTGTGCAGCTTGTTTTCTGGCAAATTAGGTGGGTTTTATGGCCTCCACTGATTTCTGAACTTACCCTGACATGTCCCCTTGTGCTAGATGTAGCAGAGAGGTAGCAGTTTAGACTTGCAAGAACAATCTTTTCCAACCCTGCATGTCTCATAGGAGGGCATCCCAACACTAGCCAGCTCTGCTCAGTCATTCCCTTTTTAAGCATTGCACCAGTTTTAAAGTCGGTCTGAGCCAGCACTGCTTGAAAACAGCCTTAGTTGGCTTGCAGAGCAAACCTAAACTGCAGTCAAAAACTTTTTTACTGTGATAAAGAGGATAAGAGAAATACTGCCCTGTAACACAAACAAGGCGGATTGAGAACATTTATAAGTCTAGGTTTTTGTATCACACCTATTAATGTGTGATCTAATGGGAAATTTTTCAAATCCTTAGTTTCTCTAGTACTGATTTACATTTTTTTAAGTGGAGGGAGCTGTGAATGTGCTCTCTCTTAGTTTATTGGGTTTGGACGCTAAAATTACTTCTCCTGAATGGCCCAGTAAGCAAGAAGGAGGAATAAATTTTGATTGTGCTATGCCACCTGTATTTCTGACAGCTTAATTTGTTAATGTGAAGTTTGCAGGCACTAAACGAATGCTTATGAAAGTCTTGACTGTCTGATGAAGGGCACTGGCTAGTATGATGCAATTAGCTGAGCTCATCAATTATGATGGACAGCTGGAGCTCTCTGGCTTTTTCTGAAAGAGTTTAATCAAAGGCATCAGAATAATAGAAGCTCTCTAAATGTGAAAGGCAGTGAACTAAGACAGTTAATTAGATTTTTTTTGAAATTGTGCTTATTATACTTCCCATTTGTCCTTGACATTTAAGTTTCGACCTCAAATGAACATAACTGTACTGTTGATTTCACTTCAATCAAAAAGACTTTTAATTAGCATAATAAGCTGAAAGTATTTGTATGAAACTAAGATCCGTAATAAGGTGAAAAAAAAAGTTCTTACACAGTTCTGCAGGATTTTCATGTCCTGTCTTAGCAGAAAAGGTGTTTGAAAGTCACTTTCACATACAGTAAACGCTACTTTTCAGATTTCTGTTTGTCTCATATTTTGTACTTTTTTGTGATTTTCACCCTGGCCAACTGATGGATTCAATAGAATAACAAAGCAATTCCCTTTGACGGGAGGCACAATACCAGCTAACCCAGCTTGTCTGTTAGCAACAGGGCTGGCTGAGCAGCTGTCCCCTGTCCCGCTGCCAGGAAATGCTGACAGCAACAGCTACACCGTTTCAGCTGCTAACCAGCTCCATAGCGAGTCTTGGTGACTAATGAATTGCGTAAGTGCTACCCAGTTCTGCCCAGATCTGGGGAAAAAGAACAGCAGCTTTGGGGTGTCAGCTGCTTTCAGAGGGACCTTGCACCACAGAGAATTTCATTACGCACGTGTGGGCTATGCTCTATTCGCAGTGACTTTCCCTAGAGTGATAATGCACATCAACCATGCTGTGCTTTCAGGTAAAGCAGATTGAAAAAGAGTTTCAGAGACACCAGCATCTTTCAGCTGGCACAAAGTGTTTTGCTATGACAGCAGCCAGCCACGGCGGAGCCAACAGACAGAGTAGTGTGCATGCATGTTGAAAATTGGCTGATTTAGTTGCCTACCCACACGTACAAACGAATCCTGGTAACTCCCTCATTACCAAGCTGTTAGCTATGCAGTCAGGCAGCTCCAGATTAAGCCAGTCCCTTCAATTTTACACTTGCTTTCATAGCTGTGAGGAAATCCGTGTTGCTTTGTCCACTTTTATTAAGCTATCGGAGATCTGGATGTGTACGCATGCGGACAGGCATTGTGTGAAACTCCGAACGGATCAGTGCTATGAGGCAACTGCCCTTAGGTACTCATGCTGAGTGAATGACCAGAGGCAGCTGTTTTTTCCCAGGCATCTTAGACTTTATCTGAAACAGGAAAAGACATCAAGAATCAGAAGCTTTACTTGGGTGGCTTTTTCTAGATAGTAGAAAGTGATTAACTTCAATTGGGATGATCACAAAAATGTTATGGTGAATTTTAAAGGCAGGTCCACTGCACGTTGCTGATGGTACAAGTTATTGCTTTGGGGGAAAACTGTCCCTGTGACATCTTCTTAATTGTGCGTTGGAAGTTCAGACTCCCTGGGAAGATCTCACTGTTACGTACCTGACATTTGGAGAAAGAGTGGACTGTTTAGATACCTTTGGAAATGTTTCTTTGGATTTCCATGAGCTTTGCACTAAGCTCAGATGATTCTTCTGGCTAAGGTGAAAACACATCTTTGAGAAATTGCTTTTCATAATTAAGTCATAATAAGGCTTGGTTTCTGAGCCGAAAGTGTTTGACAACCCTAATGAATGGGTCAACAATGTGGATCTGCAACTACAGGCTACCTGGCCAGCTGGGATAACAGCCTTATAACCTATGGTGAATGTGTATGGATGTCATATGGACTCCAGCTTCAGTGTTCCCCTTCTGTTACCACAGAGCTTGATGCTGAGTGCTATGTGAATGGAGCAATCCAGTCAAGCTACAATCTGCAGAGTGAATGTAGTCAGGACCAGTTGACTCACCCATACAGAGGCAAGGAAATAACAAACCAGTCACTGAACCAGTGAGGTATACTCAGACTTCTCAGGATCTATATTTATTTTTAAAAGCAACACCAATGTACCCCAGTCCTCCTGACTCAGTGTCTGCTATATCATTGCAGCACACATACTCTGTCTCCATAGCATCACCTATTACTGTGGCAATTGATGGGAAGTCCAAAAGAGGCTTATGTAGCCAATATCATTCTGATAACTCCTGCCAAAGCTGCAGGATACAAAGCACTTTATATATTTTTGCTTACCTCTAATCTAATGGTAAAAAATACATCCTGTCAAAATTCCTGGTACAGAGACAGCAGTAAACCCACTAACACTTTGACACCATTCCTGTTGTGGTTTCCAAGAAAACCAAGCACTATTTTAGTGACTGTCACTAGTTTTCATAGCTGAGAAATTACTGCTAGGTGCCAGAAAGCTTTCTTCAATTTAGGTTTTATTCTTGCAGCTGCAAAAGCTGTCTTTAAGCTCCTGTTTTCTATTCTCTGCTTTCCTTAGTTGACAAACACAGGTAGAGGATTAGATTGTTTTCTGTTGTGACATTCTCTCATGAAGTTCTCACCCTAGCTCCAGATCTTATTGGGGCTGGCAAATGCTTGAATCAGATGACACAGTGGTCTCTTAAATCTTGTGTGATGGGAAGATTCATGGCTGCTTGCAGTGACTTAATTTATTGTATCCATAGCAGCCAACATCACACTTGACTGCTTTGGAAACAGTCCCTGATGAACACTGCATTTGCATAAAAGGCTCGATTGTTCATACAAACCATAAAATTAAACAGAGGAAATTTCCCATTTTGGTTGCGTTTGCAGAAAGACAAAAATATTTGCTGTGGGCCTCATATTGTGGGTCCTCGATGCTTACTGGACCAGAGAAGGTTTTTCCTGTGGATCAAATCAAAGTATCTAAAAACCTTTTATTTGTCAGATTCCAGGACTGACACGCTCCAGCTGACTTCTCTCTCAAGTCAGGTGGTTTTAACATTGTTCATCATACAAGATACCCTTTCATTTCTGATTCTTCTGCCTTCTTGTGGTGTCAGTGGTACCTGCCTCTCAGCTCCTCATATATCTGCATGTAACTGCTGTGGTCTGATGATATTATCCTGTGCTAAGATTCTCCCTTAGTTCTCTTTCTTTGATGCAGCAAACCCAGAAAGTTTAAATACTTAAAAATTTTAAGCTCATGGAGTAGGGACTGTCGTTATCTGTTATGAGCTGTCCAATTTTTTAGGATAAATTTTTATTCCAGATGTTTTAAGTCAGATTTCACAAGTTTTGGACTTGTGGGTTAGCATGGAAGCTCAGCTCTGGAACTTCTTGCTTGTTGCCTACCTCTTATTGGTTGATGGTGAATTTAGGCGATTCTGGGTTTGGTTGTGGGAACCACAATTGCTAGGCAGCAATTGCTCTAGGCAGCAGGAAAAAAAGCAAGCAAACCCAAACCAACAAATTTTTTCAAGTTTTTTTTTCAAGTTTCATTGCAAATTTGCCATCACGAATAGAAAATGGTGTCATGAAAGAAAAAAAAAAAATTCCGATAGGCTTCTTTAGAACCTCTTAAAGAATGACATATAGAACTGTATCTAATTTATAGAATTATATGGGACAGTAAAAGTCTCCAAAACTGTTAAAAAGGAAGGAAAATTGCTTTGGCAGGCATTTTCATTAGTAATTTCTGGACAAACCTACTACACATTTCTATAGGCTTATTGACAATTTCATGCTGTTTTACTCCAATGGTGCTGTCCAAAATGATGAGTGTGATAAGTAGGAAATGCTGAATGCAGTCATTAAATGTGAATTTAGTCAGGCTCTTACTGTGCTGCTCTCATTCTTTTTCTTAACTGCCTTTAAGCCTTATTTTCCAACCCCCTGACAATTTATGCTGATCTAAGTCGTCGTGCTAGCACTGGCATTTTTCTGATCCTGTGGTAAGCCAGTTTAGGGAGCTGAAGAGGAAGAAAACTAACCTTACAAAACAAAGCAAATTGTTTTCTGTTGATTTGACTCCCTGAACTTGATTGCTAAGAGATCAGCAATCACCACAGCTAGTGTAAGCTTAATGAATATTCCAGGAAAAAAGCTATACTTCAGGAGGTGGGTATCCTGAATGTTACCTGATCCCTGTCTTCTGAATAGTTTGCTAACATAAATCAGGATTCATCAACTTCCTTACTAGGATAACTTGCTTTTCTGTTTCCCAAACACAGAGTTTGTTGTGACTCATCAGGACACACCTTGACGAAATAAAATGCAGAACAAATAACTGAACTGACCTAGTGGATCTAGAAGTTATCCACATGCCAGTAAGGAAATGTAAGTGGAATATTTCAAAATATAACAAGGTTGCAATTTGTTAACCAGGTCATTTGTGTCATTTCATAGTTCTGCCAAATGAGTAGATAAGGTGGAATCTCGACCCCTCTGGAATTCACAGGAGTTTTTTGGTTTATTTGAACAATAATTTGACTGCAAAGATTTTTCTCTTGCAACAGAAAACAGAAAATAAGAATTTACCCTCTCTACATTTACAGTGGCCAATATATAAATATATTTGTTTATGTAAAAGGGGCCTCACAGATGCAGAAGCACAATGTGGATTTAAAACAGAAAAGAAGGGATAAACCTCTAGAATCAAATCAAAAATTATTTAAGTGTCCATATATACATATTTATTATTGCAATATGAAGTCCAAGAAAACAACTGATTTTTAGGAGTAAAGGAATACCTTAATAAGTATTTAATTAATCTTAAATAATTTAAATAAATTTAATTTAATAAATCTTAATTTTTCAGTGTAGTGTCTTGATACTATATACTGTAGTGGGATATTTGCAGTTGTGACACCTTGAAACATCCAATGTTATTATTTATCTGCTAAATCAATTGTCTATTTCAGTGAGACACTTTACCAGGTAATTTGCTGGGATACAACACAACACAACACAATACAACACAACACAGCATAACACAACACAATACAATACAGGTGAGAAAGTCCAGAAGTTACATTCCTGTATTCTTACATTTATTTTTTCATAAAATCATTGAAAGATTCAAAGATGTGTAAGGAGATTACGAGACCACAGCACAGGTATTGTAGCTGATCCCTTCCTCACATGGGACATTGTCAAAGTCAGGCTATTATTCTGATATAGCATTGATTGTTTGGGCAGATGGAGAACAACCTTTTCATCATAACTATGTCAATTTGAATATGAATAATATTTCTCAACACTTAATCTGGGAAAGCTTTCAAAGGTCAAAGCTATAACCTGGAATAAAAGAGGAAGATTCAGAGCTACGAGATGTTTGGCATTCAAGACTGAAATCCAGAGCACAGCTGAGCCTCAGCATATATGTGATTCTACTAAAATAAAAACCCCAAAACAGAAAGAAAAAAGAAAGTCGGTGTTTAACATTGGCTGTACTTAGCAGAGTGTATTGTTGGTCTCCACCCTGTATTAATCCACTCCAGAGACTGTGCCAGTACACAACACTGCAGTTCTAAAAGGCTTAGTATTTGACAGCTGTTTTTCTTATACAGTAGGCTCCATGTACAGACTCATGGAGATCTGGGATTACATCTTTTCCCCTCCTCCACCTGAAAGTGTTCGTTTCCTTTCAACAGTATTGTGATTCAATTCCCCCAGAAAAGGGAGAGGAGGAGGAGGAAGAGGAAAAAGTCAACACATAATAGTGCTATTAATTTAATTTGGACTAGAAAGAGACTTCACATGTCTGGAAGCACAATAGCTCTTTCAAGGCCCAAATTATCCTCATATGATGACCTTTGTAACATTCTTCAAAGTTTTTTAAGATCACATCATAACTTGTAATTTGGACACATTTTCAAGTGCAGTGATAGCTTCATTGTTAGGACTTTTCCTGCTATTCTTCTCTGGTCCTTGATGGATTTAGAGAAAGTAGATCTGGCAAGAAGCTGGAATTGATCACTTTTTAGTGGTGGTCTCCTCCTCAATGGCCATCATTGAATGTATATGGGATACTGGGATATGAGACAATGGGCTTCATTGCAGTCAGTGGAGGTGCAGTCCCTTATACCAGTAATGAGCAGCAGTAACTGGCTAGAAACATCTTTCCCACATCTCTCAGGCAGAAGTGATTCCATCACACTTCCTAAACCATGGGAAATACAAGAGATACTCCTACCAAGTCACTCTGCGTATTTCTGAATTCATTCCCTACTGCTGAGGAAACATATTGACCCATTCACAGAGACTACCAGCATACTAAAATAATCTGGAAGTGATTGTTTTGTAGCTAGTGTAAATACTTTTGAGCTCCAAGATGACGCAATTCCAGGCTGGCTTTTAGATGCTGAATGTAGTTTGGCTCTTTCTTGTCTCTGCTTGGTAAAGGTCTCTTAACGTCCTTTACAATATCCACATTTCAAATGGCCTATAGTGAGAAGAGCAAAATGAGAAATGTATCGACAAGTATTTCCTTAATTATCTACTTTGCATTGTGAGGGAGAGGAAAACCAACATAAATTTATAGAGTGTTCTCTAACACTTTGGTTTATATATCCTACTAAAAGATACAAAAGTTCTTTTTTTTTGCCATGTAAGAGGCCAACTTTGGAATCTTTGGACTCAAATATACTGACTGTAGACATCTTTGACTAAATGTTTGCTAGAATATTGTATTTCATGCCTGAGGTAACTGCTGGCAGCATCAAGAGTTTGGTTTAGGTATCTTGTGTTTACTCCTAAAATTAAAAAACACATCCTTATTTGACTTTACCCAGAATGGTTCCAAGGCTTCTGATTACTTTTAACAGGAAAGTTCACTGAGTCCACCTGAAGCACAAAATTGGACTGCATGAAACACGAGAAGATTTTTTTTTGGAGACAAAAGAAGCACAGCATCACCTTTGGAAAAAAATGCTGGCACAAATGAATTCTATAGAAAAGTGCTCTCCCTTTAGTATCTTTGCCTCAAGTCTTTTTCCTGCCTGGCTACGAAATGTTTGAAGGGAGAATCACCCCCTTACCAGCACACTACCACCTCCGTAATGCTTTCCCCATTGCAGAAATACATGTGGATGAACTCTGAGCATCTGCACTTTCCCTTGTTCGCCCAAAGGTAAGGACAAATGTATTATCATAATAAATTTATGTATCTCTTTTCTAGGTTAGTGGGCTTTGAGTTGGCTCTTTACTTCTCTTTCCTATGTTGAAAGAGAGCTTCTTACTCAGTTGGTAGACATTCAGACCCCAGGGATTATGTGCACAAAGACTCCATTAGCTTTGGACAAAAAGGAGACTTTGGCACAGAGATGCCTTTCTGCTCCCAGATGAAGGGCTGCCTGCAGCTGGGAGAGACCTATGAAGGGGGTGGGCAGAGGTCAGACCCAAACAGGCAAAGGGTACATTCCTTTTGGGGATGTGATGTGCTCCTAGTCAAAGGGCAAATACTTTCCAATGGACTGCAAGCTACCAGTTTGTGATTTCTCTCATGTTTTGACTGCCATATATTGCACTGGCCTCAACAAGGGTGCTTGCAGGTAACTGTTGTGAGGTCGCCAAGGTGCCTATGCCCATGTGATGTGTTTGTGCCATGAAGGCCATTCACTAGTGCAACAGCCATGGTGACTGCTTGATCAACGATGCTACTGTTGAGTTCATATCACTGTGCAGCTAGCTATGTAGATCTACAAGCTATGTGCCCTATGACAAACATACCTCTGTCAATGATCATCAAAATATCTCCCTTACATCACTGCTTGGTATGTACAGACAAGCTGACCCTACCACCTTAGCAGACAGCCTGAGAGGAGTGGTGGCTCAATTCTGGCTGTGTGGCAGCCTACCCTGTGGCTGCATGTAAACCTGCCCCAGCTGTTAGACACACTGACCTCTGACACCAAGGGGTGTATGTACACCTGTGGAACCAAATGGATTCAGTTCTTAAATGTCTTAGCAACCCTCTGTTCTCAGGACTTGAAATTAAATTTAATACTTTATTTTTTAGTAATTTATTTAGTACTTTAGAGACTCTCTGAAAAGTGCAAACCACGCATCTCTGGAAAGTAGGATGATACTGCTTTGTTCTTTCTCCTCTTGCCTCTTGGTCCTAATGAGCAAACGAGATTTTTAAAGTCAGGAATAGCTGTTGCTCTGTATATGCAGTGTCCTGAAGCAATGAAGTTGATTCTGAACTGTTGATGTCATTAACATAACTGGTCAACATTCCTGGTCTCCTAGTCTGCAAGTAGAATTCAAGTCTTAGAAATAAAAGCTCTAAGAGATACTATATCAAACTTGTTTTTCTTCATACTTCTCCCCTTCTTTATTTAGTTTGTTAAAAAATGTAGAAAGGGGCTTCAGGGAATTTACTATATTAACATTCTGTTGAGGAAAGTAAGTGCTTAATGGACCAGACAATATCAAAGCTGCAGTGAAATGAATATTGCAAAGCATCTCATGTGTGCCTTTCAACTCGAAAATTTTCAGTGATTGGCTACTGTTGATAATTCAAGTTGCACAGAATTCAGAAGCTATGAAAAGAGATTGATTTGAGACAGGAAAAGACAAATAGAAATAGGATCTGCACTAAGCTATGAGCATTACAAGCTGCAGTTTCTCTTCACCTTCTCTGAGTTTGGAGGCAAAGATGAGAGAAGATTTTTAGTTTTATTATTTCTGGAAAAAAAATCAAAGAATGTTAATGAGAAAGAAAGATAAGAAAAAACCTCATCCTCTTGACCTTTCTATCAGCATATGCAACCTTTTCTCCTGAGGACAAAACAAGTCGTGAAACACAGAAGAGGAAACTTGGTGGAAAGGAAGCAAAAGGATTTGGGAGGGAGGATGGTGCAGTGGTTAAACTCATGTGCTTACACTGATTCAGCTTTTTGTCCTTTCTGGTCTTGTGTGGCTTTAGATGAGTTATTTGAGCTGTGCCTTCTATCCCCTTTAGTGCAATAGTATTTCTTTGATTATTGCAAGTATAAGCAGATTGAAACTAATTATGTCTTAGGCTGGGACACCTGTATGATTTTACCTTGGGGGTAGTAGAGTCCTCCCCTGGCAGAACATATGTCTCGGTAAAATTTTTCTTAGTCTTATTTCCCTTGTGTGTTTAGCTTGGCTCCCAGTACAAGAAAGATACTGTCAAACTGAAGTGAGTCTGGCTGAGGAAGATGTTTGGGAAGAGTATGTGGTGTGAGAAGAGAGACTGAGGGATCCAGGGAAAGCAAGCTGTTGTTCTTCAGCTGCCAAAATGAGGTTATGGAGATGGCACTGTCATCTCCGTACATGCACAGTGCCAGGAGTGAGAGGCAGTGGGCACCTACTGCAACAAGGCAAATTCCTTTTTACATAAGAAAAACGTTTTTTCAAGAGGAGAATGCTTGAGCATTAGGAGGTGTTGCCAGAATAGTTTGTGGAATCTCCATCCTTGGGGATATTACAAACTCAATGGGTCATGGCCCTTAGCTGTCTGATCTAACTTTGTAGATAACCCAGTAGAGCAGAGTTTGGACCCAAAGGCCCTCAGAGGGGGCCTTCTTATCACATAATTTCTTCTGAGATTATGTGGTTCTACAGTAATGCCATGATATTATGCACCTGAACACACACACATGCATATAGAAAAAAAGGTATGGAGAAGTTCCTTGCAATGATCAAATTCAGGACCTGGCTTCTATTTTAGGAAATTTAAATAGTAATATAGCAGTAAGTACAGTCCCAGGAGGGCAGTGACTGTAACAGGTGTGGAACAAGCAAGTTGTTACAGGCACTTAAGTAAACATTTCTTTCCATTGTTCCTCTTGTAGAGAGGTAGCTGGGCAACAGGTAGTCTTGCTGTCTTCTGAACAGCAAAGCCCTCTTCACTCAGAGATGATTAATGGGCTCTTATTTATCATTTACTGCATTACTTGTGTAATTTGGCAAGAAGCAGAAGTCTCTGTCACTGATGGATTACAATACGAAAGAGAGGGACAAAGCCATAGAGATTATCTTTAATTCTGGTATATCATTAAATAATGTTTTTCCTGTGAGGCCAGTGTCTGTAGCTGCTCACCCCAGAGAACTGCAACTGAGATGCCTGACAAAGAAAGAGAAATGAATAGATGGGAAAACAGATGGCAAAAAGACAATTAGTGAACAGTAAAATAAATGTTTTTGCATAATCGCCAAGACCAAGCTTTCTCACATGCTTATATATATGCCTCTGTGGTGCAGAACTAACTTGATTTATTTTTGAAATGCTGTGGGTAACATCTTGTAAAAATGGGATTGCATGAGACTTTCAGAAAAAAAAATTTCATAAATTGATGGCATTATTGTGTGTTTCCACAAGCTTGACAAAACCAGAAATTAAGAAGAAGATTGCCATCTTGTCAAAATAACTTCCAAAAATGAAAGGGAGGCAATTAGCCAAAGCCTAATAAAAACAGAGGACATCTGATTTTTGCAATTCAGTCTCCTACTGTTAGTTACCTTAAACTGTACCTTAAACTGTACCTTATTCTCAGTCTTGCAAAATTTTTTGCCTGGGCTCAGCTTGATTACTGCTTGATCTAGGCTGGATGGGGCCTTGAGCAACCTGGTCCAGTGGGAGGTGTCCCTGCCATGGGGATTGGAATTACAT
Source organism: Brachypteracias leptosomus (assembly GCA_013401335.1). Classification (NCBI taxonomy): domain Eukaryota; kingdom Metazoa; phylum Chordata; class Aves; order Coraciiformes; family Brachypteraciidae; genus Brachypteracias; species Brachypteracias leptosomus. Next base: position 15,600 of record VYZX01024602.1, read on the forward strand.
GGTCTTTGAGGTCCTTTCCAACCCAAACCATTCTATGATTCTGTTATACTATTGATTTCAATAATGCTATTGATAATAAAGAAGTGAGATAAGAGCATATATTTAAGGATCAAAGTCTTATTCTGCTGAAATTTCTTTTTGCACCAAATGAAATTTATTTGAGATAAGGATGCCACTGATAAATAACTTGACCTTTTTTTCTAATTAAAGATTCAGCATTTCAGTAAATTGTCAATTTGTAAAACAATCAGCATCATCTACTTTTTGTTTCTTTATGCTGATATTTTAATGCAACGGTGGCAGTTACTGGCATTAAATGCTCTCACTAAAAAAGTGTCAGAATGACTATTTTCTTTACACAATTCTGTTTACAATATTTTACAGCAGGAAGCTATTCCACTGACATTATCTCTTCACTTAGACAAGCCTGCTGAGCTGCTGGAAATTGTGAAGTGTTTTATAGTAACAACACAAAGAAAGCTCTTCTCCAACACATGTGTGAGTGCATAGTAATAGAGGGAATTATGCCCACAGTTTGGCTCTTCAGAGTTTATGAATGTCATATTCCAGAAGTATCGGAATATTCAGACTATGTTCAAGTGTCAGTATAAGATGAGGAAGAATGACCATGGGGCTCATAAGCAGAGCAATATAAGAGAGTAATATACTCCATTTTAGCAATCCACTCTGTTCTCTAATGTAGGCAGAAAATTAAATAATTGTCTGACAGTGTCCAGTCATAACACAACAGGATTGGGCTCCTGCATCAATAAAGTTTCACCGTTGTAGACGGTAAAAGTGAGGCATTAACATATTTATATTGCCCTGACTTAGACTTTGTGTGCGCTAATCCTATACTGCCCATTCTGGGAGGGAGCACTTGCAAACCCCCTTGCATTCAGGCTCAACAGGGCACAATCCAATACAAATGTTATGACTGCAGCACATCTGAAATGAAACCACAGGCTATATGTGCACAGGTTCCCTGGCTTGGTCACCGAATTTATCTTCACAGCAGATTCAAGCTTAAATCTTTCATGTGCCTGATGAGACTCATATTTGAAGGTCTCACTTTGCAGAATGCCTTAACTATCAGATGGTAGTTTAAAATGGCAGAGATTGTAGTAATCTGTAGGCCAACTGTTCCCCTCACCCTAAATCACATGGGTCATGGGCTATCTCTAGACAAAAAAGAACAAGTCCTGTTCTTAGTTCTGTCTCTAAAGCAAAGCAGCACAATAAAGAGTTTGCATTCACAGACTCGTCTTTTCCCTTTAAATAAGGAGACTTTTTTGCATTAAAACTACTTATTCAAAACAGTCCTAATCTAGTGATATCCTCCAAACTGTGCCAAGTGAGCTAAAATTGGAACAGGAACCGTTATAATAATTTAAGAGAACAAAAGATCATGCTCTGGGTCAGGAGGAAAGGTCATAAGAATAGGTCCATGGCCTGTTCATTTTATCGATACAGATGAGTCCTTGAGGGAGTCGTGGTTCCTTGACTTTGCCCCAAAACTGCTTACATGAAATATTTGCTGGTTACAACATGAGAAGATGAGACTCTTATTGCTGGTGAAGAAAGGCATGCCTCTATCAGTCCTTTCAGGTGGAAATTATGTGAAAGATACTAGGCTGGGTCATAATTTATTTCAAAATCTGGCCTCAAATGAATGTGTATACCCATGCATCAGAACTCCAGGCAAGAAAAAGAGATTTCTGTGTGCATGAGCTGCCATGTCCTACTGGACCCCAGGAAGGAAGGGGAAGTCTAGCAGAAGGGAAGCTGGTGGAAGTGAGGATGTTTCTCTCATCTTGCAGGACTTTCTGTGGCTTCTGAGTGCTTCTCATTCAGAGGAAAAATGAAACAGAAACATTTCAGAGGCTTTAAAAAGTTAAAAGAAATCAGCTCTTTCCACAAAACCTTTCTTCCTTACTCAGATCAACCCAAGCAAGAAAAAAGCTGCTGGCCGGGAAACTCATCTAGGACATCTAAATGACAGATTATGGCCCTCATTCTAGCCTACTCCTTTGTGATCAGGAACTGGGCCTTGCTATGGGTTCTCAAAGTCGGAACCAGCAAGCTGTAAAGTTGGTGTGCCTCTTCAGCCCCATGCTTATTTAATGTTTTCTGCGGTATGAAAAGGAGAAAAGACTCCATAGGCAGTAATCACATTCAAGGATATAGGGTATCCAGGATATGGGACCCTTCCTGTTCTTACTTCTTACTGTCTTTAATGTCTCTTTACTGTCCTTTCCCCATTCCCAGCAGAGTGTTATTCTGGAATGGAGACTTCTCAGACCCAAAATCTCATTATGAATCTTATAAACCTTTTCTGACTAACTTTTTATCAAAGCAGCAAATCCTTCTATCAACATGCTTTTGATAGTGATGTTTCCTAGCAATGACAGAAAAAGCATTGAGTCAGACAGACTTCTATTGCATTGTACTTATAAATCTGCAGAGATTAGACAGCAATTTGTGGAAACTTTTCATGATGTCCTTGTTTTTCAAATGCTCTAAGAATGGATGATAAATAAATGCAGACACACTTTTCCTAAATATATATGCTTCAAAGTGGACTAAGTAAATTAGCATCAAAATCATCTCTCCATATACACAAAATAACACATTGACATTCAAAGACAGTGGCAACAGATCACTCCATCTGTATGTGGTGATAGATTTTCAGTTCCTTGTGTGATTCATGTTGATAGCTAGATGTCAAGTCTTTTCTGCATACAAATGATGAAATACAATAATAACAAAAAAATCTAGTGTCTTCCAACAGAAAAATCTGAGGTAAGGATGACCTACCTGAAAGAAGCTACATATGTTAGTTCCATTATTTTTATTTTCTTAGGAGTAAAAGGTGTGACAGAGGATGAAGAGTTACTGACATTTTAATGTATATCTTTTTTGGTTTCACTTTCCAGTTACATGATTAAAAGCTGCTGCATTTTTATGGGATTTTGAAGGAAGCCAAAGGGTAGTATTTTCAAAGGCAGAAGTGTCACTGAGGAAACTGAGCAACTCTGAAAGTAAAAGTCTGTTAATCACCCACATTGTTTAGGTCAAGACCTTAACAACCAGAAGTATTTGGCTGCCTCTTTGAATTCCAGTGACATCTTAAAATACACCATCCACCTTCTGCCAAACGTATTACTACTGGGTATGCTAAAAACCTCCTAAAGGTTGATGCTTTTCTGTGGAGCCACACAAAGTGTTAGACCAAAATCAGAACTGCTTTTAAGCCAGATTTTATTTAAGAGCAGAGACAGAAATTGCTGTGCCTGACCAGGACCAATATCCATCTGCTCCCATATCCTGTCTCTGACAGTGGCCAGAAGCAGGCATGTTGGAAAGTGTATAGGAACAAGATTGTCATATAGTAATACTTCTCTGTGGTATTTTCCCAGTGTCCAAAAATTAGTGTTCAACAATCTTCTGAGCCAGCATTGTTATCTTTTTATGAAATGGTGCTCCATGGATTTTTCTTCCTTGAGTTTTTCTGGTCAAATTTTGAACTCATCTTAAATTTCACTTCCATGGTGCCCTGTGCCAAAGGACTGCTGCCACTAGCTAGTGACATTTGATGCCTTCTGATTCTTAGGGAATTTCTTCACTAAAAATTTACTTATGCAACTACCTTCCAATCACAAATGCTGCAAAATCAGCAAGTACTTTTCCTGTGGATATCCCTCTGTTTCAGCTTCCTCTTTGTCAAATACAGCCACGTTCCCACAACATGTAAGGATGCCACTTATGAATCACTGAGATGCTGTGCCAAGCCTGTGGAAAAACCCATCGGGAAAATGAACAGCTGAATGGCATGCTGTACATGAAACTGAGACCCAGATAGTGAATAATGAGGAGAAAACAAATTAGCAGTGGGATGCTCATTAAGTGAACACCATCCTCTAGTGTACAGGACAAGCACAAACAAGCTTGTTATCCACTTCTATAATTAGAAGCAGTGTCCTAATAGATATGCAGAAATGTGCCAAATTCAAGTGAAATGTTTGACTTTGCAGTCTTAAAATGTTGGGTTTTTTGTGTAGTTTATGCACGTGTATGTCCCATGTCAGAAATAACACCTTTCACTTAAAGTGAGACAGATGCTCATTAAAAATTGATACTATATTTTTTCTTTTTAAATTCTAACATAGGATGTTCAGTTTTGAGAACAGCTGAGTTGGTTTTTTCAGGAATGTAATTTCACATCCTACCCATTGCATTGTGGATAGGCCAGTGCAAATATTGTTTCTGTGAATGAAAAGGACTGCTGATAACTACTGTGACCTGTATAGATCATATGTGCTAGGGTTAACTGGAGTGTATCAGACTCATGCTGGTAATGAAAAACAGCTGTTCTCCAGTAACACTGAGCTGTTCATAGCTAGCCATTCCAATATACAACTACATTGTGTTTGGTATGTTGAAAGGTGTTTGCAAGACATCCTGGGCTGGTAAATACAAGAAGGATGGACTTAGAAACATCTCTGAAAGCCGTAACCTATGACATTTATAATCCAGAAATATTTTTGCAACTATTAAGGACAGGGTCAAATACCAATGCCAGCTGACTTCACAAAAAACCAGGACTGAACATTCCAGAAAAGGTCTAAGTAGATTTCTAAAGTAAATTTTCCTTGTTCTGTCAGCTGTTTTACCTCCGGCTTAGAGCTGACATAAGCTTCCTGGTGATGTTTGAAAGATTGCCGTTTTCTTCCACAAATCTTGCTTTCCTGTGGGTAGAGCAAGGTATTACTGTTCCATAGCTGTCAGTGGTCCACGGGACCTGACAGAAGAGAAGTACTAGTGGAAGTTAGTATTAGTGAAGGTGGAAGCTAAATGCATAGACAAATGAAAATTCAATAGCTCTATGTTCTATAATACCTAACTTGTGGCAATAACTGGGGCAGTATTCCATCATGTGACCACGATGAAAAAGGACAGGAAACAAACACTTTTGAGTTTCAAATTAAAAAGCAAGGGAATATAAAGATAAAAAGTAAATCAGTGAAGCAAATTTAAGTAAATAAACTGAAAAATTCAATTGTTTCAAGTTTTGTTGATGTAAAGCAGATTTTGGACATACCTCCCATCATGGGCATAGAAAGACGTGCCAGCCATACATCTAGAATGGCAGAACTCAGGAACAGAAGGTATTGGGATGGAGGTGGCTTTTTGATATCAAATTTGGCTCACAGACAAAGTAATTACTGTGGTTACTCTTAGGCCACAACCTGAAGCTGAAGATATGTTGTGCTGGTTCAGCCATCATCATTTTATGCTGCCATCAGTTGCCTGATCACACAGGCCAACGCTGAACTCAGCAACATCCCCTTAGAAGTCTTCTTTCAAACAATCCTGCCATAGGTTCCTGTGGGCCCAGCTCCTCTGCTGCCCACTATGGTGCTGGCATTGCCTGCTGGACACACCAGACAGAGATGGCTCCCTCAGTAGCCCTTCACATGGAAGGACACCATCAAGAGAACTCAGCAAGATGCAAACCAGCCCCAACAGAAGCCACACCCAACAGGAAGCTCCTCCAACTGATCAGCTTTTTGTTAAAATAACCTTGGCCTCATCCTCCACCCCAACCATGCCTACCCGGGTGAGGGCAGGGCCACAGAGACACAGGTGGGCCAGGTTCTGCCTCTGGAACCTGAAGCCAGTGGGGAAACCAAAACATTCTGCTAGGTTGTGACTCATCCCCAGGTCAACTCCAACTCAGGGCCCACAACTCAGGCCCCAGCACTTCAAGATGTGATATAGTTAATTTCTTAGTGACAGAAGCTGACCTTCTCTGCATCACGAGAACACATAGACAAAAACCTGATGTGAGCCAAAGCAAAGTCTCATAGTTTTGTTTTCTTAGCTGTTAATACAAATAGCCATTACTCCATGACTTCTTTCTTGCAGGAGATGTAGTCCTCTGCACACACTGAGACAGAAGCAAGGTATGATGTAAGCATTAAAGTCATCTATCCATGCTGTGGCTTCACCAATGCATGATGTTGAAGGTCTGTGCTGTACATGCAAATGTACTGTATGATTATACAGAAGACAAGGGAGTATGCGTGAAGCCAAAGGAAAAAATCACTGCCAGTCTATGACTTTGGGGGCCCTGTGGGAAAAGGACTCTGATGTGTGGTCACTTTGTGATATGTATCCTTTGCTTGCTCTCAACTTTTTACTCATTGACACTGAGCTAGTTGAATGCAAACCACATGTACAACCCTCAGGTAGGCATCCCCTCCTAACAGGGACACATAGAATTTGGGGGTTGCCCTTCTGAGACTCCTAATTCTGTGAGGTGGCAGAAAATGGAGATTACACTCCCAGTCCTAGATATGAGGCACCCAAATTTTGGCACCAAAGTGTGTAAAATGTTGCCTCCTTCAGCAGTTTCCACTGCTTAGCTTTGGTGGCAGCAGTTTATGAGGTTCTGGTTTTGGCAGCATGTTAGTACTAATTTTGCTTCCTCTGGAGTTGGAGGAAGCCTGAGAGCTGATGGCAACTGCAGAACTTTAGGATAACCAGTGACTGGTGGCTTCTCCAAATGAGGCTATAAACCCCACCCTGGGCTGGCGTGGGGCTGAACAGCCATAATTCACACCAATGGTCAGGCTTTCCACAGCATGTGTGTGAGAGTGAAGCCATGGAGCCAGCACTGGCTGCTGATCAACAAAGCAGGGACCATTCATTTGTCTGCTACTGCATGGGCAAGAAATGCCTCCTCCTTCACCTGCAACCTGCTCTGGAAAAATGGTATCTTGGGCAGGGTGTGTGTGCTTGTAATGAGAGAACTTGCTTGGCATTGAGACAGAAAATGTCAAAGATGGGTGGAAAGGAAAATATCAAAAGAAATTATGTACAACTTCATTGTTCTCCTGGCAGTTTTTTGTGCATGGTGCTGTAGGAGCAGCCTTTAGCAGCTGAGCTTTGAGTGTATTTGAGTTGCTAATCAGGCTGGACCATTCATGAGCATGAGGTCTACACGGCACACTGTGGGAGTCACTGGCAACATGGTCACAGACCTCACTGAGAGGGGAATAAAATTTGTAGGAAACAGATGGCTAACTCCCCACACTTGCAGAGCTTCTCAAATTCTTCAATTTGTTGTAGTTATCAAAAGTTTCATCTGCTCTTCCATCAACACAGTAATCCCACCTGCTACATGCTATGCAAAATGCTATTTGGTATTTAGAAGTTCTTTTCATTAATTTCTGGTTACTCATTTATATTAAATGTGAGATCCCTAAGAAAATAACAAGAAATGAAAACCAAGTTCTAGAGGTGCTTTATCTGTGTATTATTTGGTATTGCAAACCATCTGGGTATATGTGATTAACATTTAGATTTAAACAGCTTGTAAATCATTTAGCATTTCCCCATCTTTCATTTGTTTCTCCTCCTCTCCCTTCCCAAAATACTGAGTACTTAGAAGAGTGATCTAATTAAAAATGAAAGCATATTTACATGCTTTAAAATGCCCATGTCACTTTTTAACATCAAGGGAAAAGCTGATATATGATAAAATTTTTAAATTCAACATTCTTTTTATCCACATAGGGAAAAGAAAGGAAGAAATGTTAGCTTATTTGTTTCCAGGAAACATTAAAAATTCCCTACCCTACCCTGCAGTGTGTTTTGTTTTGTTTTATTTTTTTAATTGTCTGTATTCTGATTGCTACTTGGTAAAGAATAAAAGAGGATTCTTTAGTCATGGGAATGCAGAGATGTTTATTTCCACTCTGGGAGTATAAGATACTTTAAAAAAAATTCAGTTGTTTCCAGAGCTAGTTACTGAAGCACCTGGTATCCCACGCTCCACCCAAGATTATAAAAATATTTGAAACTGCAGAAAGGCAATACAGCTGTGCAAGCTTGTATGGGGTATTGTTGATTTGATGAAGTTCAGAAAAGGCAGCCGTACCAATAAATGTGTAGTTACTTGAAAGAGAGAAATGACATTTGCTAAAAAAAGTTGTCGTGTCCTGTACCCTCACCTCAACCCCATTATAATCTCTCATCATTTCTCTGGCAGTTTGGTGTAACCAAATTCTGTTCTCTTTGAAATCATGAGTTAGAGGATTATTTTTTAAGAGTGAAAAAATGACACAGTAAGGAGAAATTCAGATCCAGCTTTTGCTGTTGATGTTTGTGGCAGTGCAACCTTGTTAAAAGCAAAACAAGCCAAATTAAATTTTCTGCCTTTGTGAGTAATTCTCCTTGGCAATAAATGCAGTCTCTTGTATGAAGACCCTTCTTACCTTGATTTACTAGACAGATATATAGTTATAAGAGACAACTGTGGCTGGAGGATACCTTACATATAGGGCAAAGAGCAAGAAGTGTTTCAGTGGATGAGATTCAATTCCCGGAAGGGCTGGATACGTCAACTCCTGCTGGTCCAGCTGGGGGAAAACTCAGCAATCGTCCTGGAAACAGGAGAAATGACACCCTGCATCCTTGCTCACATTAAATGAGAGGTGCTAAAGTGATGTTCAACATTCAGGGATAGATAAGGATATGGAAAATGGTATCAGATGTGAAAATGGGTCTACCTCTGAAAGAAATACCAAAATCCGAAAGAAAAACTATTTGTTACAAATGACCTTAGTCTGTGTGATAAATAGGGAATTTTCAGCCTTTCCCAAGCCCAAGAATCCAAACTATTTGGAACAATAGACACAATCTATATGGGAAGCTGTCTGTAATTTTCTAAGTTACTTACCATATGTGGCAAGTTTGACATCTAAGTGTAACAACCATAAATCAGGATATGATTACAGAACATACATTGGTAGAGGGGTGGTAAATTAGTACTAAATGTGCAGCATGTGGAACAAAGATCACCAGTTCACTCACTGGTCTTTAGTTTCTCACTTGAAAATCAATTGATCATTTGGCTACATACAGCATTAATAGGTGGGAAATTGTTTTCACATGCTTGCTCTGCATCAGATTTGGTTTTTAAGTGTTCCTGGCTAAACTCACTGGCGGTGTTTCCACATGGTAATACTGTATTTGCATATTGTCAGGGGAGGAATCAGAAACTTGAGAAATCTTCTAAGTGAGGTTTTAATGTAAGAGCAAAGTAACAGAAATTTTGGAAACAGAAAACACCGATGACTGGGAAAAAGAGGTAGCACTTAGGATACACAGAAAGGACTGATGGACTATCACCACCCTTCTGTCACATATTTTTGCATATGGCAAATATAAACTACTCTTTAGACTTAGGCATGATAAATATGAGTGTTGAGGATCCCACTGACACATATTCTAAAATCTGTGTAATATCACTTCAACTCTTTACATGATTCTTCTCTCTCTCTCTCTCCAGTGATATGAACCAAAAAGTAAGTTAAACTGATCTTTAAATATTTCACATTCAAATACACAAAAGCATCCTTGCTAAAGGTAGTCTCCTCAGCTTGTTTGTCTTCAGCAAAAGCTGCTTCAAAGTTTGGTATAATCATTGCCTGTGGTTCAGAAGCACCTCATCCTGGACACTGTGCCTGAAAACACAGTGCTCCATTTCATGTGTGAAACTGTACTTTTCAGGACTAGGTCTGCACACTTTTCTAAGGAAGGCATAAATGTGTCTGAACGGGTGGGAAGAGCATACCAGGTGATGATCAGTTTATTAAGTAACATACTACACCTTGAAATGAATATAGGACTAGGATATGGGATATGACAAGCGCAAATATAATATCAAGAGAGAAGACTTCTAACTGTTATTATTACAATGGGAAAAGAAGGAAACATAAACATATGCTTTCATTTTAGGTGCTTTGCTAAATATGATAATGGATCGTGGCCTTAAAGTAGTAAGAAATTACAAATACACATTTTATCATGTAAACTCAGTACTGCTTAATGACAGGATGACCAAATCAATAGACAAAGTGAAATGCAATTGGATTTTAGCAAGTATTAGATAACAGTTCAAAGTCAGTTCAAACCAGCTGTGGTGCGAACATTATCATGTGGATTAAAATCTGGTTAGCAGGTGATAGAAAGGCTGTAAAACCAACAATGTGTTAAATGGGAGAGGATATCTAGTAGTGTGATGTCAGGATTAGCTCCTCACTTCCAAATTTCCTGGCCTGGAAAGCAGAGAATAACATCCTTATAAAATTTAAAGCTGTCAGGGTGGTGTTTTAGAGAACAGTGAAGACAAGAGGAAGAGGGGCCTAGAAAGAGAAATAAGAATTGCTGAATAAAAGATCATCTGCACACCCACAAAGGGACACAGAGAGACAATGGCAGGAGAGGAGCCCACATAAGATCCTGTCTTGGCTCCTCCTAGACCCACAGCAGGAGCCACCAGCCCTGATAGCACCAGTCTCTCTCTATATGCCCAGAGGAGCACAGGGACAAAGGCAGGTGGGAACCCAAGCTGGAAGCTCTGAGGGGAGCACACTCTCCCCTGGCTGTCCCAGGAGGCCCTCATCCCCCATGTCCAGGTGTGACACCCGTTGTAATGAGTCAATGCCAAGGCACTTTCAGAACTGAGGGGCATGGGACACATTGAGTCATGCTGGGGAAACACATTTCAGGATCACACAGGACTTATTATGTAATGTTCAGGGGAGGAACCAGGGAGGGATTTAGGTGATTTGAGGAGGAACAAGTGCAAGAAAATAAGAAGGATAAGAGGATAAACAGGATTGGTCTATGTAAACAGTATGCTTGTAGATATACTTGTCTGGCCATGCCCTATGCTGAATCAGCACAGCCTGTCCTATCTGCTTGCTAAATTTTTTTCTAAACTTTCCTTGGGTGAGAGACTCTCCATCTGTGTGCATGTATGTATGTGCATCTGTTTGTGCATATATATACATTTTTATATATATATATGCTCATTCACAGAACTCCATTGTGTGCAGCCAGAGAGGGGAGCAGGATGAGGCCATTGCTTTTGTTCATGTTCATGTGAACACTCAGTGTTTCTGTCTGATCTGTGTCCAGCCATGTACACATGCACAGATGTGCTTTGTGTAAGCATGTCTACTGGAAATACATTTTCAGCCTTGTTACTGGTTGGAACTGGGGACATTGATGTGCATCAGCCTGGCTTTTCTCAGGCTGTCGAATGTGTCCCAGTACTTTGCCCCTAACAAAAATGACAGAAGAAGAAGTGACACTGCTAAAAATACCTAGTATTAACTGTATGGCTGAACTTCACCTGAAACACATTTGGATCTTAAAGGAGTTGTGGTCTTGTAAAAGAAGGTATTAGTGTGCAGAGGAGCTCTGCTCCAAATTTCCAACCTAACCTTTGGTTGACCCTTAACATGTGGTTTACAGTGATAAAAAGTACCTGATGATGAACTCATAAAGATTAATTGGGTTTTGAAGCATGTTGCTTTGATAGTGGAGTTGATGCAGCTGTAGCACTGAGATCAGATTTAGTAGGAAAGGCCAAGAGAACTGTATCTTCTTGCAATGTGCCATTACCACCAGCCAAGGTAGCTGCCTTTTCAGCCCATGTGAGGACCATGGCCTTTCTTCTTCAGCATCCTATGGGTGTATCTAGCTCCCCACAGCTCACAGCCATGCATGAACTGCTTATTCAAGTTCTTAGAAGGGTCCAGCCACGTGTACTTAATTAATACATCTTCATTGTGAGCTGTATCTGCCCAGGTGGTGTGAATCTGCCTTATGCATTTCTGCACTGCTCTGCAGTTGCGATAGTAGTAGGACGTGTTACCTGTTTTACACTTTTAAAGATGGTTATGATAGTAAGTTTTTTTTTCTTCTCTAGAAAAACATGAAGAGAGGTCATTACTTCATCTGACATGAATGATCACAAAGTTAAGCCTGAAGTCAGCCATGTGTCTTAGATGGGAGGTGACTCCCTCACTCTCAGTCTGGGTGACTGTTGACTGCAATGGGGAAAAGCTGATTACTTTTTTTCTGAGTTTCTCACTTGTGACTGGTGGTTATGTGAGGTGTACACAAAATATACACAAGAACTTATCAGAGTGCTTCTCCAAAGCTGGATCTCTGATTCTTGCACAGCAAACATTTTTCTCAGGATGCCTTTAAGCATTTTCTTCTGCTTTACTTAGACCCAGCAGGGAGACCAAGGAAAATACATAGAAGTCTGGCTCTCAGATGAGATGCCTGGACTAAACTTAGAGCAGCTTAAAAGTGTAGGTTTGTGCCTCATTATGCAAAGTCATTAGATGGTTTAGCTGCAAAGGCCAACATGGTTTCTACTGAACATGCATAAACTACTTTTGAAGGGTCTGTAACTTGGCTGAATTTGTTCAGATTTTCACCGGGTAGGAAAAACAATTATGGACATATAAGCTGTGCAGTCATTGCCAGCTATGAAGTGTGTCCTCTAAAATTCAGGATTTTGACGAAAAAGATGACAGTATTTACCAGGATCAAGTGTTACCTGTTTCTCTCCTTGGCCCAGTTAAAACAGAGAGGGATAAATCCTAAAGCCATACCACCCAGCATGTAAAATTTGAACCTCAAGTGGTAATGGTTTGTCAAAGTCATAAAGTGAAATGCAGGCTGCAGAACGTAAAGCACTATAGGCTGTCAGCAGGCTGGAAGCCTGCTGGCACAATTTCATTACACAATTCTACTTTACAATTTCATTACACACTTCTACTTTACAATTTCATTGTACACTTCTACTTAGTTTTTTTCTTGTTATTTGCTCTACTTTACTATGCTACTGCACTTTTATGTCAGGAAGGTATTATATATAGCTTTCCATGAAAAAGTGATCTATCTGCATATACATGCAATGCAGACAGATGGAATATAATCTAGCCTGTGTAGTATCAACAAAGATATGCTCTTTTTTTTTCTTTCTTTATGTGTAACTTAAAGTACTGTTGGAATGCCACCATCTGCACAGCAGTATGCCTTAGTAAAGCCCACTGTCCCTAAAAGCTATTAACTGAAAAACTCTGCCTGCTCTGAAGCAAACCATTCTACTTAACCTCCTTTTCGTCAAATGTCCATGGAAAAGAAATAAACTAATAGGCTCCATAAAGTATTTTTTGTGCTATTTTAGATAAGTATAGTTGTAAATTCTAAAGCTGTGAATTTCTTACATCTATCCCTATTAATTAATAAAATTGCTTAAATATAAGTTAGGCATCCATGCAAATGTTTTCTTAATAAGTTTATGGATGGGCCCAAGAGCATGACTGGGGAGCATGACTGGAGAGCAGTTCTTCACGAGCTCCAGCTCAGACTCACCACCTGACCTTTGCTATGGAGATGTGTGGGCTGAGGACAGCTTTACAGTGCCCATATTCTATTCAGTTCAAAGGAGATGGATTTAATTAAAAGTGCTATAATGTGAAAAGATTTTGTAATTCAGAAAAGCTTTTAAATAACCTTGCTGGCTAACTAAATAAATGATCCTTTATTGCATTTCTTCATCTCTGCTTGGCTGCAGGGAGTTTAACAAGGACCTCTGCTGTTCATATAATTTTTTACACCACCTTATGCTTTACATTTCTTTAAGTTCTCTTTTTATGAGTTCTCATTTTGTTGTTTTTTCACAACATTTTTTCATGCCCCTTGTGTGCTTACATGCACCTATTATATGACACATAAAAAATCTTAAATCCTCCAATACCAGCTGGTGTAGTTAATAAACTTGTAACTTTACTGTTGTTGAACTATGTCAAATCCCTGTAACATCTGGCATATTTTAATTTCTATGCTGTTGAGGGCTGAATTTTCGTTTAAGAGCTCCCAGATATGGATCTGTCAAGAATTTCTTTGCATTGTATCTTCTTTAAGCTCCTTAAATTCTAAGTGGGAAGACCTGCAATTGACAACTTCTAAATATTTATGGTTTTTTAATTTGTTTCATTTTTGCGAAGATTTTTTTCCCCTTTTTTACTTTCTAATTTGTTTTCTGATCTGATAAGTAGCACAACCAAATGGATAATGGATTGCCACTTCTCCCTGCTGAGCTGATCTTTCTACTCGTGCTACGTACACTCTCTTCTTGAAAGGGGAGATGGGCAGCTTTGGACACGGGGAACATGCAAGACATGGTGGTTAGGTTAGAAATAGAGTTTTATCTCTCCTGCTCTATTCTTGCATGTCTATTCTTAATTTTTTTTAATAATATTGAATTTATGTCCTTTGTTACTCAATGGCACTATCCTTGATACAACTGAATTTCAGTATTTCTTTCCCACCTTTTGTACTGTACTGGACACACTGGTCAGAGTAAACCCTCCAGGGGTTTCGCTTGTATCACATTTAGTGTCAAATGCCTGCCCTCCCATCTGTTTCTTTACTTTTTAAACACAAATCTTGTTAAGAAGGGTTTGCTGAAGTGTGTCAAAGGGTTAATACATTCCTCTCTCACTGGAATTTAATGGACCATCCGTGTCTTCCATAATAATCCATCTGAGACTACCCCAAATGATATGTGATCTGTGTAGGCACTTTCAGGTAAACTATACCATTAGCAATTCTTTCACAGCACCCCCCCCCAGCTGTGTGAAAAAATGGTTTGAAAACGCAGGCTGAAGAATGTAACTGATTTTACAAAAGGGATGAATGAGGGGAGAGAGAAACAAAACAGAGCAATGCTCAGCTGGGGCCTCACTGTCACCATCTCTTCTTGTTTCAAGGTTATGGTTTTGCACACCAGCTCACATTTAAAGTCTGTCATGTATCCTTCTTTTTTGGTTAGATAGCTATAACGGTATTAATATGGAACGAAATCGCTTTGCTTGGAGGAGTCGGTGGAAACCCTTCGCTAGAAATGGGTATGACTCTAAATAGGCTCATAAAGTAATAAAGTAATAGGTCCAGCAACATGCTGGAAAGAGCCATTAAAGCAGTTGTTAGTCTGTGCAGACTGGAAGACCTACTGAAAATAAGCTGGTGTGTAGCTTTGTGAAAGACCCAGCCAGAGACTGCAGCTTGAGGGCTATCTGGCAGCTGGAACGTTGCTCAGCTTCTTGAAAATGTCTCTGCTGGGCAGAATGAGGGAGGGCTTTAAGCATGTGCATGATTTACCATCTGCAGTGTAGCTCGCACCAAAGCACAGCTTTGCTAGGAAGTGAAGGGCATGACTATAGGTACCTCTGTCTGGGGGTACCTAGGCAGCAGGCTGCGTGGCATGGCATATGTACAGTCAACACGAAGCTTTGAGAGACTGCAAGAGTGAAGTGCTGGGGCCTGGGCTGTGGGCCCTGAGTTGGAGTTAACTTATGGATAAGTCACAACCCAGCAGTGTGTTTTGTTCCCCAAGTGGCTTCAGGCCCCAGAAGCAGAACCTGGCCCACCTGTGTGAGGCCTCATCTTCCACCAGGTGGTGGGTGGGCAAGGCCAGAACTATATCAACAAGGAACTGATCACTTCAAAGGGAGTTTCTGTTGGGGCTGGTTGGAGGAGTTTGCAGGGCTCTTTTTTGGTGGTGTGTTCTCCCCTGGCTGGTTTGAGGTGGAGAAGAGCAAAAAAAGATGAGGAGTATGTAACAGATGAAGTTATGCTGAGGGGATGTTGCCAAATTTGGTGTTGGCCTGTGGAAGAACAGAGTTAGCAGCACAAATTTGGTGTAGTCAGCAGGATTGTTTGAATAAGGAGAGAGATAGCAAAACAGAGTTACAGGTTGTACAACACAAGTGCATCAATCTGCTTCATGGGAGCAACTGTGCAGAACCACCCAGGAAATTCAGTACTTCATGGCCGCTATACATGTACCTTAAACCACCTGATATTTCTGGTTGACTAACTGCCCAGTCTAAGCTGTGTATGCCTGGAGCTGCAGGTTGTCAAGATATCTCAGGCCCAGGTATGCCATCTTCTTGGACCTTGCTGAAGGAAACATGGGCATGCGGTAATCTCTACAGAGGTCAGATGTGTGCTCCCACAGTGCAATAACCCTTTATTGCTCTAGTCCAGAGCAAAGGCTGTGTCTACATTGCCCTGCAAACTAGGTTAGGTTATTTCTCCCTACACAAACTCTGAACAAAGAGCACTGTGATCTGCAAATGTAGTTGCTTAGTAAAATAAGTAGGTACTATTAACTACTACTACCTATAAGGGGATACTATAAATTAACAGCATCTTTCACTTGTTTTATGTGGTGCAATGCAACACTGCCGCTTTCCTGACTGTCATATTTATTATCTGATGAGCCAGTATGCTTTGGGAATGGCAGTGGGCCTGGAGAGGGTTGTTTATGAGGTTGAACTCCCTCTGCTGACCTATACACGCATGTCCCAGCTGTACGAAGGACCAACAAATGAGACTTTTGTCAAAAGGGAGAGTAAGTGAATAAGACTATTCAATATTTCTAATTTGAATTTAGAAAAAGAATCACTTTCACCATGCTAAAGTGCTAGCATGCCAGGGTAAGTGGTCATGTAGCTACTAGAGCTAACCAGTAATAACAGTGCAAAACAATTGCTGTTCCAAGTGGAAACCTTTCAGTTGGTTATCTGACTTTGCATTTTACATCAGTCGTATAACTTTTCAGACTCCAAAATAGACTATGCAGTACATAATTCCTAAAGCAAATGGCATACTTGCACTCTAATGTGTTTAATTAACTTATTAGTGCTAATTAAATCTGTGCAAACTTCTAATGTGATTCAGAATTTGATACTCTTTCTCCAAGTTTTTACTCTTGTCTGCACACATTGGAGTCTGAACTAGGAATAAAGCATGGACCTTCTAAACCTACAAGTTCCATGCAGTTGTGCTGGGTGTTTATATGATCCTCAGACCATGCATCAGTATGAGGTGCAATAAAAGCTTAGGAGGTTGATAATGAGCTACGAAGCCTTGTACATTCAGCTTATCAATCTAGGGTCAACTCAGGCTGACAATGGCTGAACAGTCTATATATGACTTGTAGAGGGATTTATGTGTGCAACTGTGCAGGCTGACTACATGTGCCACCTACTTTGATGGTTCCTCGCTTTTGTGGTAAGGTAGGAAAGCAGAGCAGTGACAGTAGCATGCCCTTTCTGTATTTATTCTATGGACAAAGCATAAACATTAATACCCTTGTTTCTGACAAGATCTCTGCTGTATTTTTTGTTTCACATTACCATCTAGTGCTTTAAAAGTCTGCAGCACTACTACAGTGTGGGTTTGCAGGTGGGAGGTGAATTTCTTTACTCGCATGGGCATCCTGGCATGGTGCCTACTTTTGTATTGCTAGTGTTGCTTGGGATCAGAAGAATGTCCTCTGTTTTGGAAGATGCACGTTTCACATTAAGCCCCCCCTTACATACAGGTAGTTTATTGCCATGGGAAGGTCATCCTTCCTGGTGTGTGCTTATTTGAGGTTCATGTACAACTGAATGGTGCAACACCTCTATTGCCTTTTGTCAGAGGGAGCCAAATGTTGCTATGCCATCATGACTTACAACCCATCAGATCTGCGTCAGCATAATTTTAAGTTCACTGATTAGTTTATATTACGGTTTTACTTTCTGGTGTATATTCAAGTACACGTAAGCAATAGTGCAATTACAATGTGGCTGTGACTCTGTGAGTTCAATACTATATACTCCACCAAACCTTCAGCTGATACCCGAGTATTATAAATGGAGCACAGCATTATCGGAATCAACTGGTTAACTAAGTCAGTTTATGCTTATAATGTTTCATGGAGCTTGTATGACAGTCTTTGTTTTCGGGGCATGAAAGATCACTTGTTGTAATGTTTGAGGAAGAGGAGAAAGCTGTATCGAGATATTATTTTACAAGCAAATGATGCTTTGCCTTATGCCTTGGTAACTGCATGGTATTGTTTAATTTTCTAACCTTTGAATTTTCCATCCTCAGGTAAATGTCACCTTAAGTGCTTGCTAAATTAATTAAGCTTCCGTTTGCTTATACGAATAAAGTTCCTACCTAAATAGTTCTAGCTTATTTGGAGACTGTCAAAAGGAAGAGAAAATTACACAGCGAATATACTTTTCCATGTACCAGCACTGAGCTTCAGCGTTCTATAACATTTTTTAAAATTATGCCAGTTCCAGAGGGCAGCCAGTGTTGACTTGAAGATATGAAAGGATGGAGAGTCTTTCCTAAAAAAGTTTTGTATATAGCTGAAATTTTTATGACTTATTTCCAGTTGTTATTTCTTGCCATTTCTTCTTTTCTGTTGCTTCATAAAGCTCTTCAATATGCTATTTGTCATCATGAAAAGTGCCTACTCTGACCAAATCAGCTCAGTCTTCTGGGGCAATTTTGTTAGTTCCATAGATTCAACATCTTAGATTTCCTACTAGAAATAAATTTTTAGTTCTTAGATTATTCTATTAGTTTTTAATTTTTAGCCCTCTCCCTTCTTCTCCATCCTTTATAAAATACGGATACCAGCATTATGTGCAGTATTCTGTACATGCTGCGTGCAAATGTAAAATCACTTACTACATCATTCACTTCTCTCTTTGTACAAAGGGATCACAGTAATCACATCCTTTTTTTTTTTTGCTTCATGTCAAGAATTCATGTTCTGTTGCTTTTCACAGTTTGGTTTTGGTATATCAGTTTAATAGTTATCCCTCTACTGCCTCAAAGAGATTTTTATGTTTTTCAGTATTTATCCTTGCATGGCATTTAAGTCAGTCATTCTACATTTTTTTTTTTTTTTGGGTGTCCTTCACCCATTCTCAAGGATGGGCACTATAATGGACCTTTTGCATTGTTCTGGAACTTCCCTTTTTCTCCATGAATTCTGAAACATGTGAAGATTAGTTCATTCAGGTCCCTGAGTATGCTAGAGGTAGTGGGACTAGGTGTTTGTGTAACACAGGTAAGTAATCTCTGACTTGCTTTTGTTCTAGCCTGAGCCATTACCACTTTATCACTGATGTTAATTGTGTCAGCCATCTGAGCCCAGTTTACTTTCTTAATGAAGATGGAAGCAGAAAGACTGAAGGAAAAAAAGAAGACTAAATGAATTGCCCTTTCCAAAGCCATCTGCTACCAGCTTTCTCTTTCATGCAGGGGGACCAGGTCATCGCGCTTGTTCTGATTTATCATATTTAATTCACTTTAACCCTTCCTTTCTCTGCCTCAAATCACCAAATGTTTTTCAAAAGTGTTGTTTTTGTAATATTGTTCCCTCTATGTTGGCTCATCTTTTCCTCATTGTGAGAAGCCTCTCAAATGATTCCCATTTCTGGGTGAAAACACATTCTTTCAGTTTTGGCTGTATAGAGGGGTTTTTTCAGTGAATTATGTTTAATGGCCATTCCTCTCAGGTGAACTGCCCGCAGCAGTGATTTAGGAGTGCAGTCAAATGTCACACATGTGGTGCAAAATGGTCTCATTTGATTTGAATCTGATATTGAATCTTCCTTCTTTATTTGCCTCTGATGAAATGTCCTCAAACTTCTACAATCAAATTACTTCCTCACTAATTGAAATTCCTAATGACCTTTTATAAATGTCTCAATATACCAGCTTCTCATTTTTCCTGCAAATCTTACACAAATTCACAAATGTAGTTGTTGTCCTTCAGAGAAATTTCAAAGTCTTAATAAAATTTGTTAGAAACTGACCTCTTATTTAAAGCCAGCTTTGCCAACTGAGTACATATCTCAATGCTGCAGCTAAATCTGGACAGTCAATGTCAGTGTTAACCTAGTGGACAAGTCACTAGCTGGCAATGAGCATTAGGATAAACCTCTAAGCTAACCTGTCTGGAATCTTACAAAATAGGATTAATGGGAAAAGTAGCAGTATTGTATAAACTGAGATCAGTTTCCTGTGAGTTATTTTAGAGGCCTGACTAGTTTTCCCTAGTCTCCACAATAAAACTTCCAATGTAACTTTTAAAGTTATCTTCAGTTCTTTTACTACTTGAGCTTTGCTCCTGGTTTCAAAGAACATATCACATGGATTTTACTCTTTAAATTACTGGAGCACAGCTTTGTGTGTGTCCTTGGTATGCTATCTTAGTCTCCGACAGAACTGTTTGATTTTTTAAAGAAAATACCTGTCTATGACACTATATGAGTTAAAACGCCTCCTCTGCCTGATTTGGAACAGGATTTATTACTTCACATGAAGTAAGAACAAGTTTTCTGATGGTACAAACCTAGGAGGAGTGGTTGACATATCAGAAGGCTGTGCTGCAATTCAGCAAGTTAGGTGGAGAAGAACCTAACGAAGTTCAACAAGGGCAGATGTAGGGTCCTGCACCTAGGGAGGAATAACCCCATGCAGCAGTACAGGTTAGGAGTTGATCTGCTGGAAAGCAGCTCCATGGGAGTCCTGGTGGATAACAAGCTAACCATGAGTAAGCTGTGTGCTATTGTGGCCACAGAAGGTCAATAGTATCTTGGATGCATTAAGAAGAACATGGCCAGCAGGTTAAAGGAGGTTATCATCCCTCTCTACTGTGCCCTAGTGAGGGACTAGAACATCTCTTCTACGAGGAGAGGCTGAGAGACCTTGGTCTGTTTAGCCTGGAGAACACTGAGAGGTGATGTTATCAATGCTTATCAATATCTGAAGAGTGGATGTCAAGAGGATGAGGCCAGACTCATTTTAGTGGTGCCCAGTGATAGGATGAGGGGCAACAGGCAAAAACTGCAACACAGGAAGTTCCATCTGAACATGAGGAAAAACTTCTTTACTTTGAGGGTGACAGAGCACTGGAACAGGCTGCCCAGAGAAGTTGTGGAGCCTACTTCTCTGGGGAGATTCAAAACCCACCTGGCTGTGTTCCTGTGCAACCTGATCTAGGTGACCCTGCTTTAGCAGGAGGGTAGGACTAGATGATCTTCAGAGGCCCCTTCCAGCCTCTACCATTCTGTGACTATGAGACCTTTCTTAAGCAGGACTTCTGTGCATACCCCAGGATGACCTACTGCACTGTCTTCAGCTGAGGATGTTCCATCTTTACAAAATGTTCATTGTGAATCAAATGTAAGCCAAGACTCTGATAAATGTATTCCCCACTGAGCTCTAGGTTTCCGTGTTTGTAGACCAGTGGATATTCAATAAGCAAGACTAAGAAGCCCTGTGAACAACCACCAGATAACAATCTGCTAGTTTGGGAAGAGTAACATAAAGAAAAAGAGTTTTTTGTTAAAATCCCTAATGCAAAAGAGACATTAAAGCTTTGACTTCTGTCAGTACTTTATCAACAGGACTGCTCAGTGAAAGAGTGGTCAACAGCACCTGCTGTGTGGCATGGGCATGTCCCAAATAGCTGGTCATATTCTGAAAATGCCTTGCATTCCTTGGATCCTAGGAAAGAAAATAGGGGTCACAAACACTGAAAATCATTCTAGGGGCCAGGTACAAAACATACTAGCAGCAGCTAGGGTCATGTGTATATCCTACATGAACAAAACTCAAGGGAAGGTGTTGAGAAGGCAGTTTCAATATATTGATGGTTAGGTAGTAGCTAAATGCAGCTATGAATTCTTGGATATAGACAACTAAAACATTGTTAGGACTTTAATCTGGATTGTGGATCCTGCCAAAGATCAGGAAAAGCAATGTGCATATTTTTCAGAGAGTACAGGAGCATAGATCTCCAAACATGGTAAATGTGCTTATAGTTCCATCAGTTCTGAAATGCCTGTTAGAAAGTTCGTTCATCTGTTCTATTTCCCAGAGCTAAGAATGCCTTTAGCAAGGATTTAGTCCCCCCTTGAAAAGGGTCTGCAGGGACCAGAAAAATAAAATAAGGATTAATAAAAATAAATTTGTCAAAATCTTCTTGATTCATTAACTTCAGCAGGGTGCCAGATCTAACATCTACATGGAAACAGCCTTCCAGAGCTCTGACCTGCATTGCAAATTGTCTGTAATTTAATATTGAGAGAAGCTTAGTGGGAGCAATTTCTTTCAAATGTTTACTGCCATTATCTTAGGGGAGAGTAAATTAGAGGAATCCAGAAGTTTTCATTTCCAAGTGAAGAAAGCCACACAGCACAGCACAAGACCTTTTAAAATTGCAATATGGCATCATATTAAGCAGAAGCCATCTGTGTTTCCTTTGGCTTTCTATCAGTTTGTATTTTTTCTTAGATGTAGTAGTAGCAAATGTCAGAGCTTTTTCATCCTCTCCCATAATGCAAAATTAAGATGTGACTGTCTGCATGTCTGTAGCTCTCAGCTGAGCCACTGCTGCAAACCCTGAGTTATGTGAGCTGCTTGTCTTCACAGAAGTACCACTAGTGAACTTAAATGGTACCTCACATGAATTGTGACCTAGATCCTGAAAGTATTAAAGCACTTTTTTAATCAGCTTGCTAGAAGGGAATTTTGATATAGTTGTTTTTGTTAGAAGAAGGACTAAAGGCAGTTGTAAGAACACATGTAATTCCTGAGTATCTTCTAAAATGACACTGTAGTTTTCTACATTGTGGGCTTCTAGAGCAGCTGTGCTGAATCTGGCTGTGATGATTAAAAATGCTGTGGTCCCCAACTGTTTCCTGCCTCTCTACTGGAAGCTATGGATTCCATAGTAGGATAGGCAGCTATCCTGCTACATGCCAGCTGCTCAACTTGTGCAGTTTGCAGCCTGGGCTATTAGCTTTTACTGCAGCTGGAGGTCAGCTGGCCTCTGAACAGCATTGCCTTGAGGTGCAGTGCTGTACTGGTTTCCTCTAACAGCAATAGCCACCAGCAGAAAGGGAAGGGCAGTCACTGGGAAGTGCTTCTGAACCTTTCATGATTTTTGTTTCTTCAGGATTTTGCCAAAATAGACAGTATGCGAATTGACTTTATCAAAATGTTTTACTGTTATTAATGAAATAAGAGAATAGTAACTAATGTGAAATGATGCCTGAAAATGAATGGAAAGCACTAGCAGATACTGTTGGGCTAGATAGTTATCTGGGCCACTAGCAAGGTGTATGGATAGACCTCGGTACCGGCAGGGTGTATGGGTTGTGTGTCTGAAGTGTACTCACTCCAGCCACACAAGGGAGGAGGCTGATGCTGTGCTGCCAGAGCAGGGGTGAGTGCTTCCAGGGGCTGAGCTCATGGTGGAGACCTGGGGCTGTGGGGTCCTGAGGTCTGATCTTGCCTCTCCAGGAAAAGAGAAGGGACAGGTGGTGTCTGCTGAGCTGGTGGCAGGACAGAAGGCTTGGGGAAGGGGTCTTACTGGGCACAGCATTAACCATCAGCTAAGGAACAGTCTGCAGCTTTAACTGCTGGTTCCCAAGCGCTAATGGTTTCTTATTCTTGAGCATGAAGGTGTGAGCATTTAGAGAAAAATAGAAGAGGATTTCTGACAATGAGGATGAGAGACTGATGTGCTGTTGCAAGGGCACCAAGACATGAGGCCATGTGTGTCTGGAATTGAGATCCTCATGTGCAGCTTGTGCCCCTCAATGCTGCCATCCCATCTCCCTGAGGGCTGGCATCTTTGGGGGCTAGCAGGGAAGCTGCACTTAGATGGGTTGTGAAAGCTGCCTGTGGGAGTGAATCTATTAGAAATGGGCATTTGAACTGGACCCTGTAGGGAGCTAGCATGGAGAGATGAGCTCTAGAAATATAAGGTTTTGATGATTCCTGCTATTTAATGGACTGCCTATTGGGTTTCTTATGAGTGGGCCTTTGTTTTGAAGGGCTTTGCTGCCAGAGAGAAGGGAGGTTGATGCCTTTGATAGCCAGAGGTAGTATAGCTAGAGATGATCCTACTCCTAGCATTACTTTATCAAGCTTAGCTTGAGTCTGGCAGGGAAGGTGTCCATGATGTGCAAAATGTTGTTTGTGTGTCAAATAGTGATGTCCTGTCTGGGGTGGTTCAAGGATTGCTGAGATTCTCTACCACCTCACAGGGTATAGCAAGGGAAAGAGTGCAAGTTTTCAGGTGTATGGAGTGGAAATGATCTTATTGAACTGCAGCAACTCATTTCCTCCTGAGGCCAGCATGTAAATTGGTTCAGGTGAGTTCCTCTCTGGAGACACCTAGCTATTTTTCAGAGTATGAGTCTTAATGACCATCTTGGATGTAGATGTTGGTATTTCTGTGTGTTCAGAGCTATGGGAGCTGACTCCCACCAACAGTAGCCTGTGAAAATGACCTGTTGACTCTGCATGTTGCTGCTGTAGCTGTATCAAATATGCTGATGAAACACATAATTCTTTTTTATGAGACTTTTCTCCACTGTTCATACCAAGTCTATAACTTATCATGCACAGGCACCAAACTACTATCAGTAGCTTAAAGAGTAACATAGAGGTTGTTGCAGTTGACCCAGTCTGCTAATGCACTATGTAGACAAACAAGGAGGATCGGATGCTTCAGGAGCAAAATAAGAGTGACATTTCAGTAAAGACTCAGCAGTGACTCTGACAAAACCAAGATAAAAGCATGGGAAGCACTTAATGTATTTCCAAAATTCAAAAGTCACCTAAAGTAGTACTTACAGTAAGTCTCCAATTTGCCCTTGTGGAAGCTGTGGAGCATCAAAGATCAGGAGAGACACAGTAAATTTGTTTGTTTTTAAATAAACTTCCAGCAGTTTTGCTAATTAATTTTTTTAGGTCACTTTCTGATCCTTCCAGTTTGTTATTACACATACTTGTTACAATCATGGGGGCTTTGCACTGATTACAATAAATGTGCTCAATTAGATCAGGCTGGTTTTTAAGTATAGATGTAAAAAATTGAAATGGATCAGAGGTCAGCTGAAAAATTGCACCTAATCTCTTAAGTAAGAGTTTTAATCTAACTACCTAATATTATATCCTGTCTTTGAAGTATCTAAGTTTACTTGTGGGGGCTTTTTTCCTAGGTTGTTGAAGCTCCCAAAAGCCAAGTAGATGAATGAACTGAACAGGTCCGAGAATAGGAAACCTTTCTAGTTTTTTTTAACTTATTTTTGAAACCTTTTCTATTTTCTTGCTCTGTTCCTGAGACTTGAGCTTTTCTGAAAGTGTAAGGTCCTGTGTAACCTGAAGAGATGTAACAAAAGGTTAAGAAAAAATGGCAGTTGTGTTTTCTAATATCTGCTTAATGATGTAATGCAATGCAGATTAATGCCTCTCCTCCAGCTGGCTAACTCCTGTGGAACTCATTCACATGTACCTACACATTCTCATGCTTTTTCCCTTTCTTGTGTCCTTAAAAAAAACCAAGCCAAAACAAAAAAACCCCTAAGAAAATCCCTTTCTGTTCACAGAACTAGCAGATCCTCATCTGCTCTGCTGAAGTCATGATGTATGAAATGGATAATTTTCCTATTGAAGAGCTACTGACAGATCAAAGGTTGATTAAAGTGAAACAAGACAACTACTTGATTCCTAGTGGGCAGCAGCTTTTGATGGAGCTAAAGGATTGGCAGAAGGATTCCTAGAAGAGTGCAAATTCTTCCTCTTAAGATGGAGATTCTAAGTATTTCTTATGCAGTATGTCCCAGCTTTTATGTTTTAAAAGGTATATAAATGCATTGAGAATAAGGAGTGGTGGAGAACCCTCGTGGAAGCACTCAGTAAATCCTGCATCAGGTAATAAACTGGTTGATATCAAAAGGCTTGTCTGCTCCTTAGAGGAAAGCTCTTATGTGGTTTGATACTTGTCAAAGAACCATGACTTTGCAGGATTTAGTTGGGAAATCTTCTGAGCAAAGGCCATGACAAGTCATTTGTGAAAACAGTGTGATATATTTCATGGCTGTCAAAGCATTACAGCAGTCTTCCTTGCAGTATCTTAGAATACATGAATTTATTGCTGAAGCACAAGAAACTAGGGAAAAGAAGTAATGCTAGCTCAAACATATCCAAAATATCTTTGTGCAGAGAAGATCTGGCCACTGGGAAATCTTTATGCTGCAACTCAAGGTGCTTCATCAACCCCTACAATATGCTGTGCTCATCCCTAAAATCTGTCCTTGTGTACCATGATAGCAGAGGTTTCAGCAGTCACAGTAGGCTTTCACGGTGTGCATCCTGCCTGGCAGTGGCAGGAGATGTGTTCCAGCTTCATCCAAGACAAGTCTTGTTGATAGATTCCCCCACCTAACCTTGGGAGCTGTGTTTAAGCTGGTCCTTGCCTGAATTGCATTATGGCTATGTGCGTATCTGGCCTTGTACCTTGTTGACCCAGATCTACAGGCTTGATGCCCTGACTTGAGCAAGAGTGATATCTGTTCAGCTGTGTGCTTTATCTGTGGCTTAACTTTGTTTTCTTCCATTGCAGAGCAAGCTACATCAAATAACTGTTTCCCACCAGTTAAGAGCACATACAACGAAAATCAGTTACAAGTCAGTGCCCTTCCTCTTTGAAAAAGTTCTCTGAAAACACTATCAGCCTGTTCTGGAGTATTTTTTAGTCACTTTTTTCTTTCTCTTCAAGAAACTGTCTTATTTTGTTCTGATCATGTTGCTCATGATAAACATATGCTGGCTAATAATAATCAACCACCATAATAACATCAATGTTATAATTTTGAAAGTCTATTTGCAAATATGTCAAGTGGAATTTTTTTTTAACACATAGTTCGGTATTTTCCTTCCATTTATTTGATGGTGTCTCCATAATTTTTGTTGCTCTGCAGTATGCATCACAGTAATTACAGTGTAGAGAGACATAAACAGTCTTTAAAAGTAGGCTATTCAGAGTTTGTTTTGTTAGTTTAAAATAACCAAACAAGTATTACGTGAGTTGGTAGCAACTTTTCTACCTCAGAGAGGTAAAGAGACAGGCTACAATGTCCATGCTGAAGATGTTTCAAATGAGGCCAGTGACAAAATTCTGAGCTGTAGTTCTTGCATATTATCACAGTTCAGCATGACTTCTCACCCAATAGCATGATCCAGCATGGTAAAGATGTAGGAGAGCAGCTGGCTTTCCTGTGGGCTATCATTCCTCACTAATGAGCTTAAGCAGACCCAGGTGGAGTGCAGAGGCAATAGGAGGAGAGTTTTTGTAGAAAGTCCTGGCTAGAGCGTGACTACATAAATACATGGAAGAAGGTTTTCTGCCTCAGATACAAAACAAATGGACAGCTGAAGAAGGATGCTGATAGTCCAAAGGGAAGCAGTGATTTTGTTTTGCACTTTGGTTTGAATGTATAGTAATGCCTGGCTGGGATATTTTTGTAGTTTTTGGAGGAGGTTATTTTTCTTTTGTTAACCAAAATATGTTTGTCTTATTTTCTCTGTCACTATTTTGCACTGTCTTGAAGACAGCCTATTTCCTTCAGGTTCCATTAAAAACCTAGTTGAGAACTCAGCTCATGCAAGAGACTGTGTTTATTGTGACATGAAGTTCCTGCCTCCTTAAAGACTGTTTCACATGTTGTAGAAAGGCCTTTTGGCTGCATTTATTCTCGCCACCTGTAGACATATAACTCAACAGAGAGAGAGCTTAGAGTCTCTTATAGATCTTTCTGTTCTTGATCTAGGAAAATGCACATCTTCATCACACTCAAACTCTCTCTGAGAGGTTGCCTTTCTCTTGCTGTTCATATAAAGCATGCCTGTGGTTACTATAGGTCTTGGGTAAGAGAGATGAATTTGGGCACAAACAAGTAAGTGTAAGGATGGTATTTGATGTTAACTTGTAGCAGCTTGTAGCTTATACAGAGAAATTTGCCTTTTTCATTACTCCTCCCTTTTTTTAAAATGTAGCCAACTTTTGGTATAGTGTTTGGTATGCTTGTCAGAATTTTTTACCAGATTTTTTTTTTAAACATACACAATACATTAAAACACTGAAATACAATCTCTGTGGAATCCCTTTGCATTCCCCGTAAATGTTTAGCTTCCACTCCAGTTTTCTAGCTACTTTGTTGTTTCTGTCCTATAACAAGATCCTTTAAAATAGTTCCCAGATCTGTACTATAGAACCTTACACCTTATAAAAAGGGATTTTGCAATAGATATAAGGAAATGATATCAGAAATTTCCTTCAAACAGCTTGCCAAGGAGTTAGATAGTGTCAAGGCTGGCATGATGCCAGCACTGGGAAACCACTGATTTTGAATATTTTTCTAAAGTTCATTTAATTCTTCACATATGTTCTCTTTCTGGCCCCCAAAGAAATATTTTTGCAATGCTCTTAAAAAAAAAAACCAAAAAAAAAAACCAGTGCCAGCTGTTGGGTCCTTAGAAGAAACTTTTAACAATAAGGAATACAGTGCAGATACAATGGAATTAAATATCCTTGGTACAAGAAACAGATTTCTTTAAAGATAAAGTTTGTGATCAGCAGTAAATAAGACAAAATAGAGCTTTTCCCATGGAAAAAAACCTTGAAGGGATGAAAAATCCAATGTGGTGGATTAGTTCTAGTGTCAAGTCCTACAGATAAAGGCAGAGGTGCCATTATCGCTAAGTTTGGTTACTACCTGGGGTAGAAATAGGGAATATTTAATGTGCATTGCAGTCAGTACTTTCAGTAAAACCCCTGGCTGGGGTGTGTCTGCAGCCAGTGTTTCCATAAATTTCACTTTGTGTAATTTTGTACAAATCTCTATTGCAAAGACTGTTGTATTACAAGGGAATTGTTCTTGCCACCAGAGGTCTTTTTTTAGCAAACAAACCCCAAATAACACCCTCCCTTGCAAAACCAAACATCCCCAACCCCTAAACTCAAAGAAACCGAGTCATTAATCCCAGAGCCCTGCAGGATTTTAAAGTTGCTTGGACTGCCTGCTGACTCATAGCCTCATTCAGTCAAGTGTTGAAAATCTTCAGGGATGGAGGTTTCGCAGTTTCTCTGAGCACCTGTTGCAGCGCTTAATCACTATCACTGTGAAACCTTCTCCTTTTTGCAGCCTGTGCCTGTTTCTTTTGCTGGGCACCTCTAAATCTTCTGTCTCCATCTCCTCTACAACCCCATTTAAGCTGTGGAATGGCTGCTGTTAGATCATCCTTCACTCCAGGCTTAAGCAGACTAAGTTCCCTCAGCCACTCCTTGTACATCATATACTCCAATCATCTTAACTGTCATAGGCAGCTTGCTTCTTCCCAAACTAAAAAAAAAAAAAGAAAACAGCTCAAACCCCTGAAAACAACCCTAACAAAAGAAACCCACCCCATTTTGCTCACTGTTACTTAAAGACAAAGTTTTCTAAGGTCAGTAGTGTTTGCTCCTCCATTATATGTGAAAGGATGCAGCTACTATGGGAGTGATTATCATTTACTTTTTCTCATTTTCTTTTTTCTGCTTATTGGCAGTAAGAAAGACAGTGTTACCTTCAACTATTTCTCAACCATATTCTTGAAATGATCTTTTCTCTTGAGCTATCACTGCTGGAAAGGGCTCAAAGGAGCTTCAGGGTATCTTGTCACCCATCCTGCTGACCTAATAAGACAGCATCCATTATACCACTGCCATCTCTCTAACCAAGATTTGCTTAACATGTTTTTGAAGATGTCTGAAGACGGAGACTCCAGAATTCTCCAGCGCTTCATTATTTTTTACTGACAGAAATAATTTTCTAGTATGCAATATGAATTTTTCTCAATGAATTTTATTGCCTTACCTCCTGATTCCTCCAAAATGAGTACAAAGATCAAATCTGTCTCTTCTAAATAGGAGTCCTTTACATGTGCAGGTTGTTTTCATGTTCTTTCTCAGTCTTTTCTGCTACAGGTCAAATACCCTCTTTCATTCCTCCCAGATTGTTTTCCAGACCTCATTCAACAATTAGATTCCTTAGGACTCTTACCAAAAAGTTTAAATTTTTCTTTAAGATCAGTATTCAGTGCAGTATTCCAGCTGAAGTTTGACCAGTGCTGTGTAGGATGGAGAGATGATCCTGCCAGTGCTGCAGACTACATTTCTATTTATTTACCTCAGTATGATGTTTCTCTTTTTGCAGTAGCATGACGTTGTTGACTCATGTTCGGCTTGTGATCCATAGTAACTGCCAGCTGCTTTTTCTCCAGAATTGCTGATTAGTCATCTGCCATCCAGCACCTGACTATCACCTAACTATGGTAAATTGTGCATATCTCCTTTGAATAATATTATATTTCTGTTTGACTATACCTCTGATTTGTCATGATAATTTGGAATTCTATATCTCTTTCAAGGTATTCCTATGCCTGTAAATGTGGTAAGCCACTGTCTGTCCCATCACCCAGAGCAACCGTGACAATACTCTAGGTGTATACCTTATGGGACTGTGTGTGATACATAGCTCCATTCTGAGGGTGGCTGCATATAACTCCTCTGGTATATTTTGCCAGTCCATTTTACACCTTTGGATAGCACTTTCATGTAGTTCATATTTCTCTAGGTTAAGTGTGAGAATGCCACATGCCACAATCTGAAAAAAGTACCAACATCATAGGAGCTCTTATTGCCTGCACATGGTTGTAGGAGTTGCACTGCAGAATAAAACCCCTCTTCTACTAGGTTATACTCTGGTAAGAATGGCAAATACTTTTAGGCTGTAGAAGACTTCAGGCAGTGAGGTACCAGGGCATAATAAAGAAATATTAGAAAGAAGCATGAAAATAAAATAGCCTTAAAATTATAACTCATTCTGACTTCATATGTTTCCAAATGTGTGGTTATTCGTCTCTAACTTGGACATGTGCTGGAACAACTTTCATTACTTAATCTTTGCTGCCCTGAAGCAAAAATAAGGTTGAGGACTAGTAGAATCAGGCAGAGCGTGTAGTGTGGGTAGGGAAATTTTGTTTTTCCCATAGGAATTCTTCCTCTTTGCGTATCACTACACTGTTGAGGTAGAGAAAAATACCCTGAAGAAGGAATAAAACAGATGGGGCTACAAACCATGTTATGGAATAGATCCATCTATGCATGGAAAGCATATGGCACCTGGATGGAAAACATGCCTGTATTTTAGAAGAACAGATCTTATAGCTTTTTCCAAAGGAGATCTACAATGTAATAAGCCAAGGTACCACTGGATCATATCTGTTTTACAGAGAAGAATGTGATGCCATGACTTGTCCTGAAACTGGCAGGAGTGTGGCAGGGCTGCCAATACCCCCAGGTTTTCCTAGAAAATTCTCATGTTTCCTTCACAAAGTTCTGCACTGCACTGTGTCCATGTATTTTCTCACTCTGTGACTGCCATGTAACACTTTGTGGTCTGCTCTCGGCACTTCAAAAGGCTAGCTGCTCTCTCAGATTTTCAGCTAACTGTTTATCTATAAATAGAGTATAGCTACTGCCCTGGGGAGATTCTGAGCTGGAATATAAGCAAATGTGTTTGACAGGTTTTCTGAGGCTCACCCTTGGGGCATAGCATACATTTTCATATATGATAGAAACCAGCAAGACATCCAGATATTCTTATAAGCATTTTATGACACTAAAAATTGTTCTAGTTTATTCACATATGCTATTACTCCTTGACATGGTAATACACATCAAACCGTCATTTTCAAAATGAAAAAAACACGGGCAGTCTGCTTCACTGTGCAAAACTCGGGAACTTTAGTGTCTGTATATACTATTTGTATTGGTTTGGATTTTTTCTCCGTACCCTTACGCAATCCTCTCTTGAAGCGCAACGAGAGTGACATGCAGTGATAATTTTATTTGAAGTTCCATATGTTCTAGGCTTGAGTTTTGTGTCGTAGTTTGAGTAGAGACACAGTAGATGGCAGTGCATAACATAAATTACCTCTGCTATACTCCTGTTCCCAGCAGTAACGGTCCAGAGCTGGTGAGATTACGAAGGAGGGCATCTCATGCTCCTTGGCTCCTTGTGGAGAAACAGAGGAGGCTTCTGTGAAGCAGCATGCTCTGAATCATCACTTTTGCTCTGTGGATCAAGTCTGCTGAATCAGCAAAGGAAACTACCCCTAATTTAAGCAGTGTTATCACTGTTAGGAGACTCTGCAGGCCTCCTATCTCTCAACAGACTGTGGCTTTC
This sequence comes from Brachypteracias leptosomus, assembly GCA_013401335.1. Lineage (NCBI taxonomy): Eukaryota > Metazoa > Chordata > Aves > Coraciiformes > Brachypteraciidae > Brachypteracias > Brachypteracias leptosomus. Next base: position 47,426 of record VYZX01024602.1, read on the forward strand.
AGCAGAAACCAGTCCCAGTGTATTTTTGTTTTCACACATGTTTTTATCTTCCACACCTTAGTTCATGTTTTCAAAGCTTTGCTGCTTCAAAATCTAGGCAATTTGCCTTTGAAATTAATTTTTTCCTGTCTATCCTCATAGATCTGTTTTTAGGTAAGTGTTAGAGTGCTCTTCAAGGTGTTGTTGAGACAGTGTTCCTGGGGGACATATGTCCGTGTCATGACCATCTACTTAGAAAGTGGGTCTGACTTTCACCTCAGAAAGGCCAAAAGATTAATAAGCAAAAAGACATTTTTCTTTTTTCCTATATGTCATTCCTCCAGGAGAGGCTTGACTGGTCAGAAATGCCAAAAATACTGTGGGGACATCTGCACATCTGCAAACTAGTGAAGAAGCTCCTCAGTCAGAGTAGTTGATTTGGGAAACAAGAATGCTGCAGCTAATGCCTGCAGAATTTCAAATTCTCTTTAAAGAGTTAGCTTAGGATTTTAGAATGTATAACATTAGCACTTCAGAGACCCTCATCTTTTTGTAGAACCTAAGAGCAAATTTTGACTATAATCTTTTCACTGCTTGACTCAGAAGAAGAGCAGCTATTAAACAACATAGCTGTCAGCAGTCCTCATATCACCAATAGTCACCACCCTTGTGCATTTTCTAGAACAATCACTAGTTCTCATGCTTAAGAAACAAAACAATATGAGTAAGAAGTCTCTGCAAAGACACAAGAGTATCCCGCATAGAATTCTTAACTTTCAACAAGGTCTTTGTCTGACACAATTTAATGTGTCTGAAACCACTCCTTCAAGCTCTGAAACAGGGTGTGGTTCCTTTCCCAGTAAGACAGGCTGCTTCCTGAAGTTCATTTGGAAATAGGGTAACCATAAGAGAAGACTTGGACTGACAGTCTCACAAAACAGGGTATCATGGCCCTGGATTCGGCTAGGATAGGGTTAATTTTCACCAGCAGCTGGGAGGGGGCCACAGCCAGGATAGACAACCTAACCAGCCAGTGGGACATTTGATACCATACTGATCTCATGCCCACTATATAAGGGCCTGGCTTGGAGCCCTCAATGTGAGTCTAGGTGGTTTGGTGTGTTTTATATCACTGGCTTTATATATTGGTTCATTACTCTTATTACTGTTGTTTCTTCTCCTCTTGCGTTGTTCTGTTAAATTGTCCTTATCTCAATGCATGGAGTTTTGTCTTTTTCTCCCTATTCTTCTTCCCATTCCACTGGGAGGATGGTGAGGGGAGTGAGTGAGCAGCCACATGGTGCTCAGGTCCTGGCTTGGTCTAAACCACAGCATCTTACAGTGAGAGAAACTAAATGCTTGCAAACCTGAAATGTTGCAGTATAGCTGAGGATCAATAGGAAATCCAAAATATTCTCCCACTTAGCTGAGCCCCTACCCTGCCTGTTTTCTGTTCCAATTCAGCCTGCTTTGAGTTTGCTGCTTTGTGACCTTCAGGCCAGATAAATTCATTAAAAGTGCTGGTTTTCCACTGCAGCCCTTGCAGAAAGCTATGGTTTTCCTTCCAAACTGAGCCAAGGAACATATGAAATTCCCCTGGTTTTCCTGGAATATGCAGCTATTGGTTGCTATTTGTCTAATAATGATTTGCTCCTGGACTCTGGGCACTGGTTAATTATGATGACAAATAGGCATTTCGGAGACAAACAAAATAAAAAGGAAAAAGTGAGGCTCTCATCTCTATTGATGTACTGTAAAGCTGGAAGAGTAGATCTGCTAGCCTGTGTATGTTACCTCTCCATGAAAGTCTTGCCTGGTCCTATTGCCTAACATATGAATAGGTTTAATAAAATTAAGGGAGGGGGTAATTCTGCACCAAAAGGGAACTAAATTGTCAGGTTTGACTCACTGTTCTTTACAATTCCTTCTTACACTGACCTATTTTCAAGCACTGTGCCTTTTTTTTTTCTCATACTTTCACGCTGCTTTTACCCTTGGTTTTGTTCTGAGTTTTGAGGGTCCACTCAGAGAAAGAGAGGGATTTCAGTTATTCACCCATTTACAGAGCAGATTTGACTTTTTTTTTTTTCTTTAGACTAAGTAATTGTAACTTAAATCACTGTTTTAGTTGTGTACCTCTGGAGTTTTAAAATCTTGACTATATCTTTCTTGAGCAAGGGGATCCAAAAATGAACAGATGTTTCTCCAATCACCTTCGTTTATAACAGGCATTCAGAGAGTATTGCTGAAATATTCATAAGCCTGAAGAGATAACAGTGCATGAATACTAATGAATAGTAAGTTGTGTGGTGCCTTAAACAATGACACAATAAGGCAAGTTCAAATTAAAACATCACATAATTAAACATTTCTTCAGCTACATAGTCTTTGGTGAAGATTTCACAGGTTTGTTTCCTCTAATATTCATAATAAACGGAGGAAAGGTCACTGCAGAAAAATGCATTTTAGTTTACAGAGATGTTTTGCCAATGTATTTAATATATCTTGAATTAAGGAGTTAATGACAGATTGTTCAATAGCCTTATCACTATGATTATTCCTAAAGGGGCATCTGAATGCACTTAAGGCCAAGTAGAACTTTTTTCTATTTATTTGTTTAATTGAAGATGATTCAACAACTTAGACTGCATGCATACAATCACAATTGTGATTTCAGTTAGAGCTGGAAACTGTGGGTTTTTCATGGAAATTTCTAGTATTAATTAACTGCCATTTTTCTGTCTTGATATTTTTATGACATTTCCCCTCTCACTAATTTGATGTCAAATGAATGATGAATATTTTGACCATCTCAACTGGCAACCTGTTGAAAATGAAAACAGACAGGAAATACTTCCACAAGTTAGAAACAGTAGGTTTGTGCTGGGCTCAGATTTTACTATTGTTGAAGCTGGCTGGTGGGATGGAACTAAAATTGCTTCAGATTTGCAGTCCATCCTCACTTAACACCTCCAAAGGTGAAGTGCAGCAGGATGAGCCTGGAGGTGAGGAACCTGGCAGCCCAGCTCAGTAGCCACTGACACTTGCTCTTTGGGGGTCTCTGTAGACTTATGTCTTTGCCCTGCTGGCAGTACATGCTGGCACCACTGTAACACGGATTAGTGCCACCAGCAAGGATGTCACTGTCTTCTGCTTTCAAGTCTTTCTGGTGCTCTTTGGCTTTCAGCTGAGAATGGCTGTGTTATGCAAATGTTGAATTTTCAACCCCATGAGCCCTGCAAAAGAGCTGCTTTAGCTCAGTGCACTGAAATGAGAATATTCCCTCAAATACTCTACAACTTGTCCCATTTTATATAGTTTTTAAATTACAAATTACATTATTCCACCTCCCTGCTGCCAGTGTTTAAAGACTCGTTACCATGGAATTTCAGATGAAATAGAAATAATGATGCTGAGAGACGTTAGCTGACACCCTCAGCAACTGATGAGTTCCAGTGCTTATCAAGACAACTCCTCTCACAATGTGATCAAATGCTGGAAATGCTGACATTTCACAAGCATGTATCACCAGGAGATGAGAAATCTTAAATTTTTTTTTAGGGAGGGCTCAGGTAGCCAAAATATCATAAATTATAAAATCTATGATTTATAGCACAATAGCTAATTCAGAACAATGACTTGTCGGTCTTTATCAGGGAAATCATGCAAGGGAAGATGTAATGCAAAAAGCAAATGGACAGTAATTCTAAGCAGAAAGGTTAGCTGTCATACTGGTAATAGTGGTTGGTATCAATCTGTTTAGTTGCTATGTGTGATTGTTAGTGGGGGGGCACATAGACCTGACAACAAAAGTGGTGGGGCTCCCACTGGCTATTTTAGACCCTGGAGTTTCCCAATGCTTTACTGCCATGCAGGGATGAGTCTTGCAGGGATGGCTTCCACACAACCAGCCTTAGTGGCAACTTGGAGAGATGCAATTGTGAAGAGGGAGTTGCCTGAACACAAGCTGTATAAATATAAACTATCTGGTTTTTGCCCTTTGTGGTAATGTCTTAAAATAACAACTGTTGCCATCAGTATCTGTGTTCTACGAGACATTGAATTCTCTCATCAATTACATATTTATCATTCACTGAAGTATTAAAAGGGAAGAATTATTCTGCATTAATCAAAAGAATCCTAATTACTTGCAGATATTTAATTCCATATATCCAGACAAAGGATATGATCACATGACTGTTAACTTTACATCTATACCAGAGTTTGACTAAATACTTGTGAAATTACATTTGTTACCATGCAAACTATTTCGCATAATAGTTGAGAATCTTAATTACCAGGGCAGTCAGAACAATAGTTGAGAATCTTATTTACTAGAGCTTCACAGAAATAGGTTTGGAGTCGCACATTTTGCAAATCAGATTGCAAACCATAATAGAAACATTAATAAGGTTTGAACTTTGTTCTTACCATATATTTCCAAGATTTTTGTCTCTTGATTTATCGTAACTTCCACATTTCATTGCCTTTTCCTCAATATTTCATGTCTTTGCTTCTACATTTTAATAGAGGTGTCTTCTAGAAGGGAAATTTATGGAATAAGCTTGATTTCTTTCTTCTGCAGCTTTGAAGTGTCTAGGTGTGTTTTTCATTTCTATTAGCTCTCCTGATGAAATCTATCATCTGCTTGAACCATATGTACTTCTCTAGGATACCTCAGGATGTGGAGTAAGGAAATAGCAGTTAAAAAATTCAACACCTATAAAATATTATTTTAAAAATCTGCAATCTCTTTCTTCTCAGGATGAATATTAGCTCTGAGAACTATATATTTGTTATATAAATGTAGGAACAGGCAAGGCCTGACTTTTTGCAGTGTGTGGTTCATAGATTCCCATTCAAAATGTTATCCAGGAACAGATTGTGAAATGAAAACAAGAGCTGCCCCTTCAGGAAGACACATGTTCCTGAGTTAAGGAGTTGAAGGACTGGAAAATTTATCACATTCTCTTTAAGGTAGTTAAAACACTTGCTTGGCTTTCCTATTTGTATTCCCAGGGTGAAAGTTACTGCCTTACTGACTTCCATTTTGAGGACAGGAATGGTGGCTCCTTTAGCCGGCACAACTGGGAGATTAATAGTCATCTTTTGGTGTTCCAGAGGTGGCCTAGAAGATTACACCTAGACTGTGTGGCAGCAGAATGCTTCATCTCACCTTATTGTCCTGGCACTCTGAACTGGGGATATGGCTGGGGTATACCATAGCTCCTTTCTGATCCAGGTGCCCAAATTCATGCTATGGAAGCAATTTAGCAGGGATAGCACAAGAGGGAAGAGGACTGTTCTCTCCTTGGGCCATTCCCGTGCATATGATCATCATGTGGCTAGGGTGTTCACCTCAGTCTGGATCCACTCTCCAGTCTACAGGTTTTGATACAGCATCAGAGAGGATGTCTTTCTAGATCATTGGTTGGGCCACAGCCAGCTTTCTTGAATACTGGTTAAGACCCAGTGCAGAACTGTTTTCTTATAGTACCTAATTTTTATTGGTCTCTATTTGAATATTGCTCTATATACATATTTATTGTGAGGTCTGCAGGCAGGATGGGAGCTGGTTAACAACCCCTGAGATGTCAGTAGGATAGGAGGGGCTCCACAGCAGATTCTCTGTTACAGCAGCCCGGTTCTGACAGAGTGAGAAGCTTTGGTTAGATGAGAGAACTGCAGAGTGGCCACACACAGTGATCTAACAGGGCTGACATGACTAGAAGAGACAGATGTTATTATTTTTACCAGTGGTGTAGTGATCCATTTCAAAATCACAAAATACCAAGACATTGCCTTATCTCCTTTCAATTGCAGTCATTTGGAGAGCAGCAAATATACCAATCAGACGGTAAGCAAGAGAAGCAGATAAATGCTACACTACTTTATGTAGAATTAGGTTAATGCTGTTCATCTGCACATGACCTGGCTACCCCAATGGCCCGATTAGGTAGGAGCTGGCAGCTGAGAGAAAACAAGGAGCAGCCCCGTCAAATGCTGCTGACAGCTTCAGCAGTCCAAAACAAGTCTCTTCACCCAGAGGGCTGTGATCTCTGCACTCGCCAGAGTCGATATGGGGACACAGACAGAACTCTCATGTAAGCATGCGGCCGTTCAAGTC
>VYZX01024603.1:0-58297 GCA_013401335.1 Brachypteracias leptosomus
CCCCCCCTCCACCCCAAACACCATGGGCTGCGCGATGCGGGTAGAGGGCACACCAGGCATGATTTGGGTTGGAAATGGTGGGGCAGGTAGGAGGAAAGGATTACTACTACCCCTGGGTGGCTGGGGCTGTTCGTTGGGGGAATAATTAGGGANGAGGATCAGGCCTTTCTCTTTAGCCCACTGCAATAACCGTTTCAAGTCATTGCCATCATAAGATAACCCTTTCTCAGAAAGGATATGTTGGAGGCGCTTAACCACTACTTGCTCTTCTTTGGCAAGTGTGGACCCCATCACCCCCTGACCGCTTGCCTGATCAGGGCAAGATTCCCCTTAACAGGCACGTTTTTTCCAGCCGTCGGGGCAACGGCTGCTTCAATCGGCTTTCCCGCTAGCCTCTCCTTCCAGCTGTCTTCATACGCTTCTGCAAAGCAACAGCAAGAGAGTCCCTGTTCGGGCGCCACTTGCAGCGGGAGATCAATGGACAACGTGTACACAGACTAATGTAATCCAAGCATTGCCGTTTATTTGCCCGAAGCTCACTCATTATATACCCACCAGCGCTGACCACGTGCTGGAAGCACAACTCTGATTGGTAACAAACTCTGCCAGGTGCTAAACAACATCTCCTGATTGGCCAGGCACTTCTCTCAAGGCGCCACCCTTAGTTCCGCCTTCTGCCTCCTTTTTCTTGCTGCGTCACTGCCGTTTCACGTGCTGCACATGGCCGTCCTTGTGTGTCCTTGCTGGAGCTACAGAGTCTGGATTTGCCCATATGTCCATTCCTATGGAGATACCTCTCCACAGTCTTGAAGCAAAGAAAGAATAAGTGGCATGCTCCAAATAATCAGCTCTTTCAAATCCCAGTTTTAATTGAAAGATCACCCTATCCATCTCTTTTGGAAGTGCAGTTCTCCCAGGGTAATTTATCTATATCTGTAGGTCTGGATAGTGTTGATATAGAGTTCACTTCTGGAATGGAAAAGTAACACCAAGAACTGGTGCATCATCTGTGGCCTGTTTACTGAGGCTGTTGTCTGGTTTGGAGTTTTTCAGCAGTGCACATTGACCTTTGAAGAACCAATATCAGTGACTTAAACCATTTACTGTGTCAGTACTATAGGTAAAAGGGAATGTAAGAATTTCAGGTCAGATTTTGCCAAATTTAAATTCTGGTGGAACATTTGGTCTACATTTTTCAGATTTAACCTTCATCTTGTCTGAAGGTTTACACGGTATTGCCAGTGCCACACATATGACAGCTGTAAATCAGATCTCTGAAAATAATGAAAAAAGCTTTAATATTAGGAGAATTTTTGTTAAGAAAAACTGCTTACAAGTACTAGCGGTAGCTTGTAAGCCTCTAGGATGGCCACAGGTCATGTTTTTCAGCTTTTTTCTCTACAACCTTAAGAGACAGAAATATACTTTCTATGTGTAAAGGTGACCTTCTTATTCAGTCCTGTGAATCTAACAGCTGCAGCTTTAAAAGGAATATAAAATACAGAACATTCTGTAGACAATTAAAAAATAATAAATACCAACTGAGAACAAAATCTTTATATGTCGATATCAATTGTATATAAATTCATAAAAGGACACTATGAGTTATTTATTTTACCAATGTTTTTTCATTAGGTAGTGCCTGAAGGCTAACTGAGATGAGTTTCCACCATATTAGAGTAATATAAGAGTTCAGAAGCAACAGAAAGAGTTGCAAAAGGAGCAGTTTTATTGTTTTTCAATTAATGGATGACAATACTCCAAACTGAAGTTCTGCTACCACCTTGAGATGGCTTCTTATTTTCCTTGCATTCCTTCATAATCTGAGGTAAATCTTTTACTTTGTCACACTGCAAAAATTCTTCTTGTGGGCAAGAAGGAATGCACCATACATGCACCTTCAAAAAACATTGCCAGTCCAGCAAGTATTTTAACAGCTTAATAATCCATATTGTACAATTAACACAGCAAAGCTTCATTAATAATACAGGAAAAATTCCTATAGAAATAAAATAGCCGTTCCTACTATGTACCCCTTTTCTCTGGTGTGTGCTTGACATTCCCATGTCCCCTTGGGTCCTAAGGCAAATGGTTTCAAGCTTCCTGGAGAGGTTCTCAGAGGATCAGGAGGTGAAGAGATGTGTGTACAACAACCATCGGCATCCTCAGTCTTTCACTGGGAGATGTATGATATTCATGGTAAGGATCCCAAAGATCTACCTGAAGTTGTCTTTTTATCACAGTCCACTTCCTTCTCATTGCTTCCAAGCTGAAGTTTGAAAGATGTCCCCCCAGTTCTCGTACCCCAGGGGCCTGTTATTTGTAGCACACTTGTTCCCTGGGGCTTTTTGGCCTTTACCACATACAGTTTCCAATCACTCAAGCTAAAACAGGTCAGGCATCAGTCATTGACCACTGCACAACTGTTAAACCAAGCTACAATCAACTTGGGCCCAGGCACAAGACCCAGTGCTGGGTCTCTGCACAGCCAGGTCAGTGCGAAGCCTTGTGCTTTCTCCTGGTAATGGCAAAATTCACATTTACCAGACCAGCACAACTAACTCACGTCTTTATATCAGTCATGTTTAAGCCTATTTTATCTTTTAATTTTTCTCAATTCCCTTCACTTTATTATTATTTTTAATGAACTAGAGCTTTCTAAACAAACAAAACTGCAGGGAAGGAAAAGAAGTCCAGAAGAAGAATTTTGTTGTTTGCAGGAAAATGAAAGGACTGAAGCAGCTAAAGAATGGGTAAGAAAAACAAACAAACAAATATTCTTCTGATGATATTTCAAGTTCCAAAAGCCACGTGTGTTATAGAAAAAAAACCAAACCCATGATTTTATATTGATGTTGTTGATCATGGGCACAGGCTGGCACAAAGATTGTCAAGTCCACCTCCCCTGATCAAGTCAGGGCCAGTTACACCCTGGTGTATCCTAGCCTTAAATACTTCCAGTGATGGAAGCTCCACAATATCCTCAGCTGTCCCCTACCCACTGCTTCATTCTCTCTAGCCCAGACAGTTTTTCTCAGCTTCTCCTTGCTGTAACTTGAAGCCATTAGTTCTTTTTAATACACAAATAGCTCTACATCTTTGGTTTGTTTACCTCATTAGTCCACTGATGCACATAAAGAACTTCTCCCACCTGACTGATGTAAGCTTTACTGAGATCAATGAACAGTTTGAGAAGATGCAGTTGTAGTATAATGGCAAGATACTATTTGTACTACTTGTGTAGGGAGGTTGGACCAGATGACCTCTAGAGATCCCTTCCAGCCTAAAACATTCTATGATTCTATTTACCCTTCTGCTTCTCGAGAACCTATAGTACCTGGGAGATCATTCTGCAGCATCCTCTTTGCTCATGCCCAAAGCAAATGCTGGAGACTAACAGTTCAGATTTTCAATGTTGCCCAATCCTGAAGAATGAATCCATTTCAGACAGTCTCACTGAAGTTCTTTCCAACAAGAAAATCTGTCAGGGAAATTCTTAACAGTTAGTCGTATTTTTTGGTGGTAAGAACCAGTCATGCATTATTAAAGTACAGCCTAAATTTTCTTTAAAATTATAATGTGCAGTAGTGTGTGAGGGTCAGGCTCACACATAGCTTCCCAAGCCAATGTTTCCTCTAGCTCCCTGATTCAGGGCCAGACAATAACATCATATCCAAGCTGGCCTCAAGCCAAGCCCCCCAGTGAGAAGATGTGCTCAGGGCCTTGGCAGTGGCTTTCAATGTATATTTATTAAAATGTGAAATACCATAGGGTTCCACAGGCAAGGAGCTGTGCAAGTAGCACTTGCTCATCTTGCTCTTGTCAGCCTTCAGGTCCTACTGTCTCTTAATGTCCCTGTGCTATGTTTAAAAGTGGAGCAAAACATATCCACTGTCTTCAAACTCTCTGAGTTCTACAAATGAAGATGCTAATTTATTTACTATTATTTATCAGTTACAGAAAGGAAAATATTGTGGAATTTCCTAATCATATTTAGTCTTACCAAAGCTATACAAGAACAAGTTTCTTCTCTCACCAAAGCTACTAAACACAAACAAACTAGAGCAAAAGTGCCACCTAGTGACAAAATCACTGAAAGTTATTTTAGACTACATGAAAACACTTTTTCCCAGAAATTTTAGCCGGACACACAGTGAATGGTAAGGAAATCAGAGGCTTATTGAGAGCCATAGAAACTTTTCTGTAAATAAGAAGAACACCTTTACTGGAAATAAATATACAATCTCATTGTTCCATTTATTTTATGTTTATAGTTATTTTAGTGCTCCCACCAGCTCATTCTGCCCATCTTAAAGTTTGGGACTCTTTGAAGTCCAAAGTTTTGGATTATGTGGACTCATCCAATATGAACTATGTAATTTTTTTAATTAACTGTTGTCAAGGTTTAGGGTCAGATTCATCCACTAAACCTACAACAGATGCTTTCTGTTAACAACTCTCCCCTCCCAAAAGGGAAGAGGAAGGTAATAAGGGAGAGTTATGGATTAGAAAACTAAACCAGATTTAATGAAAATAATAATAATAAAATGGAATATATGCACATATATACAAAACCAGTATCAAACCCAACCCTCCTGATGGCAATTACATCACCACTAATGCTATGGAGCAGGCACTGGGGAAGTTCCAGAATGGATTCAGTAGCAGAGGGCAACTGGATTCAGGAGGTGGGTTCTGGAACCAGATGCAGGAACACACGGTTTGGGATCAAAGGCAGAACAGACAGAATCCTCTTCAGATGCCTGCCATTGAAGAAGAGAGCTTGACCCTCGTGATCCCTCAGCTTTATACTAATATAACATATATGGGATGGAATACCATCAGGAGTCAAATTCTACCAGATGGTAAGATCCATGAAGAAAGGTGTGGAAGTATGGACAAAATTTGAGCCACTACAGACATGCAGAGCAGGAAATCATAGCAGAGAAGTGTATGGTTGAAGCTCAGGTCTGAGTGCAGCACAATTACGTTACAACTTCCTATCACACAAAAAGCTAATTAGTGCATTTCTGCACCATACCTCATTAATCTTCAGGTCTTGGAGTATGGTTGCACGGACCTGGAAGAGATGTCTAGGTACTCCATCAGGTTTTCAGTTCCAGGTGCCTAGATGAGTGGTCTGGTCTTTCCTCATCTTGCACTGATTCTTGTTTTGTTTGTTCCAGCTCTTCTATCAATAACTTTGGCTTTAGCTCCTATCAGCCCCTTTTAATCTCTTCCTGCATGCCCCACACATGGTCTTTACAAACAAACTAGCTAACAAAAGTGTAAGAACTGATTCAACACTGTCTAACATTACATTGTTGTATGAAATGAGTATCAAATATATGAAGAAATTTGCTGTACAAACATACTGAAAATTAAAAAAAAACTTGCCAACATCAAAAACCCAGCCTTTCCCCTCCTCATTTTCCATTTTCCACGGCACGTAGCACAAGAAGTACTAGAATTAAGCTGCATGAAAAATTATTTAAGTCAGTTACGAGGAAAAGCTTTGTAGTGGTAAAGATCATTGAGGACTGGAATAGCTTACACAAAGTGACTGTAGAACTTCTGTTGCTAGAAGCTAAAGAAACTCTAGTCATGAATGATATAGGGGTTCTTGATTATGCATAAGGGCGAGCTGGTGCACTGGTTAATCTCTAAACACCTTCTATAGACCTCTTTTCTAGGATCCTATGAAAATTAAGAAATATTAAGAAGACTCAAAACAACAATTTTACATCTCCAGTGCGTAACTCTCATGAAAAAAATTACTGTAGCATACAACACTCTATACCTATCTATAACATGATTTACAATACAAAGACCACAGGAAAACCAATTAATTTACTATTCTAGGAAATGATTGACTATAAATATGTAATATTTCATAACTGCTATTATTGTTCAAATAGATAAATTAATGTTGCCCTCTATTTGAAGTAGAACAACATTTTTAATATATTATAATGCAGATATTTCATAGACAAAATGAAATAGCAATAATTTCACAAATAATCCTCCATACTTACTAGAAATCAGGCAGAGAATAAGAATTCACATTTTAATTTAACTAAGTCAGTTCTCCTACTACAAAAACCATCACCGTTAATTATTTCATTCCAGCCTGTCCCTTATTTTTCAGCATATGAGATATATTTTCATCACAGCAGAATAATAGTTTTTCACAGCACAAAAAAACCCATACAAAATTGTTTCCTTCCCCTCTGCTGGGGAAGCAGAGGAAATGGACATACTTGATGTCCTCCGTACATCTTTATGTAAGAATTTTTAATTCTCCCAGGCAAAAGAAATGAGAAGGCTTCATGTCCTCTCGTTCCCAGTTTGGGTAACTTTCAAGATGTACCTCAGCCTCAGACCCTAGGCAAAGCATCAGTAGTGGTAGGAAAAGTACTGCATCAACAGTTTAATGTGAAGCTGGTTTTGTTTGGTTTACAATTCTGTTAAAATAACTACAGAGAAGACTATTATAAGTTAAAGAGTCTGCTTGAACACCACCAGAGTATACCTTACTTTATGATTAACTAACTGTTTTCCAGGCTATCATGGCACATATAAAGTGTTTCTTCTGTACCTGAATGAGACTGTCAATTTCTGAGATAAGGGACCTTATTTGTACAAAAACTTGGAACAGATTAATGCTGCCATTCAATACATCAACAGTAGTGCTTGCCCCTTGCAAGATTTCTGCCTATCTAGTGTAAATAAGATTATGAGTTTTATTGATTTACAGTGAAACTAAAGAGCTGAATATATGACACTGCCAGAGACATTTGCAATTAATCAAAATAACAACTAAAGCACTGATGTTTATGTTCTGTACTAACATAAACAGAGGCAGATTTAAAGTATAAGGTAAGGCTTTTCTTTAATGAGATTGAGATAGGTTTTGTGGTTGTTGGTTTTTTAAAATTGTTTTTCCACAGGGAGGTAGAAGAGAAGGGAGAATAAATAAAGGTCATAAACTGCCTCTCATTTAGTGCAGGCTACCTATTGATACCGGAAAGCCTAAGCAGCATAACATTTAATAACACCAATATGTTTCTATCTACAAGTCCAAAGGTCTCAATTAATTACATATTATGTTGGTGTATAAGTCCACAGAAAGGTCATATATTCCCTCCTGTAGATCTTCTTAAATGAAGTCGTAAGGACTTCATATAGCTATGAGGAACTCCTGCATTCTCCACATAATATTGATTCCTGTTACTCACTTTTGGCTATGAGGAATTTTTTATGGATGAAAGACAACTAATGCAAAACTTCACTGAAGAATATCTACTCTAGGTGAAAATATATTGGAATAAGATATTTCATCTGGTCAACAGCTGTTCATGAATGACATAGGCAGTTACTGGGAGCCCTTATCTTTTCCACAGGCACTGCTAAGTTTCCTTTGGCATATTGCTGTCACCAGATATACGTGTGAGAAACAAAACATGGAGCTCCGAAGGTCTACAGAACACTGCTGACCTGCACCATTCCTCTTCATTACTCCAGTAGCCACAATCTGGAAAGTCTCATAGCAGAAAACAAACAAACAAATCCCATTTAAAAAAAAAAAAAATAAAAAAAAAAATGTAAAGCATATGTATTTTGAGTGCATTTGAAAAAAGCTGGTGACAGAATTACTATAAAAGAGCATTAAAGTTTATCAGTTTGACACTGCATATCCTCTGTAGCAAATACAGAGATTGAGTACTGATGTATGGGTATTTTGGATGGTCTCCTGATGATTCTTTAGTCTCTGTTTTCATACTGAAGCAATTCCTTTGTTTCTTCCACAGCTTTTTTCCAGCTGTCTTCATTCCTTTCCCATGAGGACAGAACTACATTTGAAAGCCAGGAATCTTTCTTTTTTTGTTGTTTTTCTTTTTTTTTCTACTCTTTCTCAGTCCCTTATTCAAGTCTCTAGGTTTTTGACAGCATGTCTGAGGTTTGCTGATATTTTAAGCCAGTTTTGGATTAAACAGAGCATGAAAAGGATGACAACCCCCCCCTTTCTGCCCTATTCTGCCTCTGCAGTGTTGGTAAAAAGTCCCAACACAGTGATATATCTTTTCTCTCCCCTTTGACCCAATCCCTCCACTGCATGCCAGACTTTGCCCATTGGCTCTCCAAACAGCTACAGTCAGCACAGGGATTCTCAAAGCAGAAAATTGGGAAGGTAGTGACCTTCTTTTCCAAGATGTACCTGCAGCAGCACTATTCCCTCTATCCTCTTGTTACATTTGGACTCTTTTCATCCCTGCTTTAAATTTTTATTCTTTGAAAAAACAAACAAACAAAAAACCCAACAACAACAAAACAAACAAACAAAAAAACGCTCAGCCTTTCAATACACCTTTGGAATGTCAGGAGTGTTGACTGGTCAGCTTAGCACCACACACCCCGAGAAGCATGCTGACCCCAGGGGCTCTTTGGACACTTAAGCACAGGTACAACTATTTGAAAGCTTGTAGTTGTGGAATTACATTTTTCCTCAGTGTTATTTGCAAGTAAAGCATCAAAAGACATTTTTAGCAGCTTGATTATTTTCTTCCATAAATTTGACATGTTTAATTTCTAATCTTCATGACCTCATTTACTTGTAAAGCCACTCCTGCTGTTTACCTCCACAATATACACAGTATGGGTGTGTGGCAATTACGGGTAGTACTCTAGAACACATTTTCAGCAATTAAATAATGTAGATGATTAGGAAACAAGTTTATGAAGTTCAGCAAAGACAAATGCTAAGTCCTGTGCCTTCCTTTCTGATTCAGTTTGGAATGCTGCCTCTTAATATGGAAAAATAATAAATTTTCAACAGATGTTTTTCACACTGGTGTTATTTTTTTGTGATGAAATATTTTTCCTGCCTGACGTAAAATAAGCAGAAAGGATAAAAGGGAAAAAAAAAAGGAGAAAAAGGAAAAGGAGAAAAGTGTTTCTTTAATCAAGGAGAGCTAGGGATCTGGAAAATAAAAATATATTGTGCTAAAGACCAATGGCATATAATCCCTCTAAAGGGAATGAGTCTTATGAACTTTCTGGATATTCTGCCTCAAGAAAAGTAGACCCACATGATCATTCTTACCACAAAACTTTAAACAGAAATTAAAATAACATATTTGAAAGACAATGCTGCTACCATACTTGCAAAATTGTTACTGAAGAGCTTGCCAAGGCCTCTGGTTTTGTGTTCTTGGTTAGTACTGCCACTTTTTTGACTAATTCCCTAAGGAAACAATGCTTATACAGCTGTGTAGACTTCTCCATGCCTCAGCTTCCCTTCCCCAAGTCCCTGAATAAGTTTGTAACTGGTTGGCCCTTTTCAAATAAAGGACAGACAAGGGAGAGAAATCTCCATTGCTGTGTCCAGACCTCAAAAGTCAGAAGCAGTTCCCAACTCCCAGGTCCATACACACCCTGCAGACTCATCCACTCCTATTTTATACTATCAAGGACAGAAGAATCACAGTTCAGGAATTTTCTTTTGTTCTGCCAAATCAGTGACCACAGTTTATTATTATTACTGATTTTTATTTAGTAATGGCAAAGATGATTCATTCCTGCTTTTCTATTTTTTTTAATCAAGTCTTTTACAATCTGGGCTAATAAGAAACACCATTTAAAAAACCTTGATACACTTCATCACATTGTTTGTAGGGTTATTATTCCACGACATCACTTTGAGCCAGTAGGTAACTCTCATGCTACTTAGTTTTTTCTAGAATCCAGTTTGAGTACTCAGCAACTTTTGTGTAGACACCCGGCTGCCTGGGGCGAGCACACCCTTCGCCCCAGCTGGTGATGCCCACCAGATACCACACCTCCTCGTGTCTGCATGACAGCGGCCCTCCTGAGTCTCCCTGTGTCACAGGAGAAAGAGAGAGCATGCAAGGAACAGCTCTTGTCAGTATTTCTCTCTTAAAGAAAGCCCTGATTAAAATCAGTATCATTCAGTGTTAACACCAGCATAACAGCCTAGATTTTAATTACTTTCACTTAAGGCTAATTAACAGAACACTGAAGCAGGTTCTCTGCTTTTCTAGTAAATTGACTTCTAAATACTTCCCAGACATTGCAAATAATTTCCATTTCCCATTAAAGTTCAAAACTACTGTGTTTTGTTCGTTGTTTTTTAATTTATCTACATACGCATGATTTAAAACCCAATGAAGACCACATGTGCAAATGAGAATAATAGTAAATTTGCCTACATTTTGTCTTATGACCTTGGGTTTAGTAAGCAAACCTCAGTTCTCTTCATGGCTTATCTTGTTTGAGTGACACTGTTCTCCCCAGATAAAACACATCTCTGTTTCCTTCTAGTGTTCCTAACTCATCTTTCTGAACATAAGGTTCTCTAGTGTAGCTGTTACAAGTTGTTGAGGCAACAGCAAGTGTGTTATTTTTATAAAACAGCATCTCCATGTTCTGGTACACTGTATCAGATAAAGAATGCTTAATTGGCATGGAAGATAAATTACTTCCCAGCTCCAAGTATTTTTATTCCTAATTAATACCTATGATAGTAGCAGTAACATAAAAATTTTAAACATAAAAATGTTACCTGCTAAATGCTTGCAGTAAAAATATTGCATTCGGTACAAAATTTAATCTTATTAATCAGACTGTTTTTTTCTAGCTTAAATTAACTCAGAATATTTAAATTAATGTAAGCACATTAGTTTACACTTGAGCACGTACTCTTATCCTCCCTTCTGGTTTGTACACAGTGGATGCTTTAAAGTAATCTTTCACATACAGTATTTCATGTCAAGAAATAAAATCATCACATAGGAAATCTTTTATTGCAGAAATGCTTTGAAATACTAGCTCTCTTTGGATTTCTGATATGCTCAAGGAATACTGTTTTACTCCCTAAATGGATGACAGATATATAAATACATACACTTGGAGTTTCTTATCCATGGAATCTATCCCTAATGATTTCAATGTCACATAAGAAATGTTTTGCATATACCTTGATTTTCAGTGCTTTTGACATGCAAAAGTGGCACAATAATCAACAGCTCTATTGATAACCATATTTTTCTAATGGCAATTAAAAAAATAATTACAGTATTCAATTATATATTTGAACAAACGGTTGGAATAGATGACTATATAATAGTCCTTTTCATTACCTTACAAGCATCCCTTCCACCTTCATCATAGCCAGCACAGATCACTTTGTCACCTATTCTGTGCTTCCGGTACCTTGCCAGGCATTCTTCTTTTGACATGAGGGGAACAGTAGCCTTCTGAAGAATATCTCCTACACGACCTATGTGAGAGGTGGTATGGACAGAGAAATGTTCACTTCAAACAAAATCAAAGTTAAACTCTAAAAATTCCCGTATAGTCATATTACAAAGTTGGAGGCCACTGCTTTTAGAGTGCTGTTAGATGTTCATGACAATGAGTTTCCATCTTTTTTTTTTTGTGCTAGTAAACAATGTGAACTCTCTGCTAATTTTTATAATGTCATTTTATAGTTCATGGCTAGACAAGCTTCAAAACTCCCTTGTGATTTGCAGTGAATCCTCATATGAAAAAAGCTTGCAGGACATTGGCCCTTGAAACCCATTCTCCTACTACGAGCATTGACAATTATTTCTGTTTTATTGCTGTTATTCTGTTCTGTTCTATTCTGTTCTGTTCCATTGCCGTTACTGACAATTATTTCTTAGTAATGTGTTGCAATAGGTTTGGACTCTTCCAATTGCCAAATCTGTGCTGCTCCATTACCTAGTAGTTTCCAGGATTGAGAAACTTACACAGAGGGTAAATCAGAGTATTTGAGGGCAGTCTCTTGTTAGAAATTAACAGAAGAAATTAACTTTCAAATAGAAAGGTGTATAAAGAAAAGGACACCGTTTAAATAGGGGTGTGTATATATACACACACATATAAATATTACACATATAAAAATATAAATACATGTAAAACCAGAATTTTATACTTAGCAACTATTCAACCTACCTCCACATAAAATCAGAGGAGTTCAAATCCCATCTACTCACAAAACACAAAAGTCATTGGCATTGTTTATAATCAACCTTCAGAATCATAACAGCAGCATACTTCAATCTCCTATTTCTAAAGTCACATGAACACAACCTCAATCATAAGAAAGCAGCTTGGGTTATGCACAGACTGTAATTCAAAACCTCACAGTTCAGTGATAAGGCCATTGGCTTTTTTTAGCTGGAAGCATGAACAGGAGCGTGCATTCCAGATACACACTGGGTTTTGCCAGTACATTAATCTAGAACCTAAGGAAAAGTATGAGGGCTACACAGGGATATATTTAAGGTTGCATATTTTGTTACATATTTGAAATTATTGAATCAATTTATTAAATCTAGGTTTTGTGTCAGAGCAGAGTTATTCAATGATAATTTCATACATATTTCTTATATGTTTTATTATCTCTTAATAGAAGTAGATTCTTGTTAAGAATTATATTACAGCACTGGCCAGATCGCAGTAATGGTAGCCAAGAACACAGTAGAATTTTCTCTTAAAAGAGAAAGGGGGGGGGGGGGGGGGTGGGGGGGGGTTGGCTATTTTCTAAATAAAGGGGAGAGGTGGGTTTTTTTTAACCACATTAATTTTACAAATTAAAGAACTTACTGTTTAAACATTTATCTGTACCTTTTTCTTTTCTGTAACCCCATCCAATTACCCAACAGTCAGTATAAAGCATATTAGCGTCTTCTTTTGATGGCAGGCAAATAGGCAGTTGAAGATCTAAAATATTAATAAAAATATTAGTTTGACAACTGCAAGATTAAGGTTTTGTGGGCATCTACACAATCCCTGATGACAACCTCCATGTTATGCTTTGTCCCTTACACTATGTATCTTTCCAGTCACAGAAATAAAAACCACCCATTTTCTTTTCAAAGCCAACAGAATGACATTTTCTTCAAATTCCAGTAACTACATATTAAAGGAAGCTAGCCGTACCAATGTCAGCCCTGTGTCATCCTGCACATTTTCAGTATTCCTCTGAAATACACTACATACCAGTAAAATTGATAGGTTTATCAAGTTTCAATAAAGCAATGTCATGTCCAGTCTGTGCGTATTTATACTGAGGGTGAACAATAATCTCTTCCACTTTGAAGAAGGGTGTATCCTCATTTATTTCTGATTGTTTTAATATACCAGCATAAACACGCCAAATGTTGGGATTCTCAAGACTGAGGGAAAAAGACAAACAATCAGTCTGTGTCAAAAGATTTGCACTGATTTAGAGTTTGTGTGCAAATGTCAACATCTTCCGTTACTCCTGAGTGCACAGTGAACAGCACTGAGGTCAGCCTTTCCAGTTATTTTCACACTCTTAAAATAAAAAAAAGGTTAATATTGTCCATTCCCTCCATTTCTTTCTGTTCCTCTCCCTATTCATATTTTCATCCCCACATCAGCTTTCTCTCTTTATGTTCAGACACACAATGTCCTGATCCTTCATCCTCCTTCCCCTTCTGCTACCTGTTATTTTCTCTTTCTCCTTTTTCTATTATTTTTTTTTCAAGTGCCTAATGCAGGCTCTGAAGTAGTAAATGAGATTCTTTCCATTTATTCCAACAAAATAGCTTTTCTAGCAATAAAAATAGGGTTGGGAATAAAAATTTAAGCAGAGTCTATTCTGACATTTGTTAGAAAAATGAATACGTAGATATAGCTTAGAAAGTGTAGTATCATATTCCTATATGAAAAATTTCAATTCATCTTTATGATTTTGACTGTACTTAAAGTTTAAGGGATATTTCATTCTGATATTCTACCATTAAGGCAACCTAGAAGTTT
This sequence comes from Brachypteracias leptosomus, assembly GCA_013401335.1. Lineage (NCBI taxonomy): Eukaryota > Metazoa > Chordata > Aves > Coraciiformes > Brachypteraciidae > Brachypteracias > Brachypteracias leptosomus. Next base: position 13,834 of record VYZX01024603.1, read on the forward strand.
TGCTACATGCAATGAAGAAGATGTAAAACTCATCTTAAATAAACTTGCCATAAAATGTTGAAGATTTTATATATGAATTCATAAATATCATGTAGGCTTAATTTCCAATTAACAAAGTCTATTTTTTTTTATGCCTTCTCCCTATGACTTTTATAATACTGTTAACTTCTACACTGGACAGCAGGTAGAGAATGATTTTATATAGGGATTTTCAAAGAGTTTAACCACTGGAGGCAAAATATTGGCAATACTGTTCCACGCAAAAACAATAATAGGTAATGTACTACACTGCATGAGTGAAAACGCATGATTTCAGATCATGTTGCTGCTTCAAAATCCTCTTCTTTGAAGCATTTTACCTGTTACCTGTCCCTTTTCTCCCATCAGATTCCATTATAGCCTTACATTTTGCACTCTGTAAATGACAGGATAACCTGCTTTACAGGTGATGACAATCCATCTAAGAAAATTAATCATATTCATGACAGTTAAATCAATTCTTCACAACACAAGTAATATCATGATCCAAATCTGATGATAATTTGACTAACAATACAGATAAACACATCAGTGGAAATTAGCAATGTCTTAGGTTTGCCATCTCACATAAACTTTTTTTTTTTTTTTTTTTGCCTTGAAATGTTGGACCAGATGTTCCTTGAGGTCCCTTGCAACCTGGCATTCTATGATTCTAGTTATTAGCTGCTTTAAATTTTGTTCTTACAGCTGAAATCTACATTAAAAATTAGTTATTAATCGACTGATTGATTGGATTCTGAAAAACAAAACAAAACAAAACAAAAGGTTAAAGGAAACTAGGACAATTGGGATCTGGATGTTTCCTGTAAGGCAGAGACAGGTAGCTTAGATACTAGAAGCAGCCAAATTGGACCACCACAAGAGTTTTACTTTGTGTCCTGATCAAATGAGTTAACCTGCTGAGCACAATGCTGCTGAAGCTATCAGGTAAGTACCATTTCTATAGTGCCACAGAGAAATCTCTGAGACAAGTAATTTGAAGTTTATGAAGTGGAATAACCTAGCAACAGATTTTCCTTAATAGAAGATATGATATTACAGTAAGAAAAAGCTCATACCGCATAAGAATGTCTAAGTTTCTGTAGGTATCTGGTGTCTGATTTAGAATTTAATCTTTTAGATGCATTAAAATAAGTTAGCATCAGTAGCATCATACTATGCTACAAAGGGACGAAGTAAGGTGTTCCAGTTATGCTAAGGATGTAGTCTACTTAGAAGTTCAACTTTTGGTTACATTTAAACTGTTTATTTTATTCTAGTCCTCCTTTTTATTTTTCTGAAACGTAGGTCTCAAGTTATCTCACACACTAGATAAAAATTTTGGGTTTATTTGTACGTTTGTATTTAGGCCTCACCTCACGACACAGTGAGCAGCTGTAAGAATCCATTGGTTGCTGATGATAGAGCCCCCGCAGAGGTGTCTCTGACGAGACAGCTTCACATGCAAGCTGACTTGCCATGGCCATTCACCAGGGGAAGAATCTGTGCCTCCAACAATCCTGACAGTTCTTGCAGAATGCTGCATACACACTATAGAAACAATTAGAATCATAGAATTGTCAGGGTTGGAAGGGACCTTAAAGATCATCTAGTTCCACCTCCCCCTGCCAAGGGCAGGGACACCTCCCACTAGATCAGGTTACTCAGAGCCCCATCCAGCCTGGCCTTAAAAATTTCCACGGATAGGGTTTCCACCACCCCTCTGGGTAACCTGTTTCAGTGTCTCACCACTCTCATGGTGAAGAACTTCTTCCTAACGTCTAATCTCAATCTACCCATCTCTAAGTTTGATCCATTCTCCCTAGTCCTTCCACTACCTGACATCCTAAAAAGTCCCTCCCCAGCTTTCTTGTAGGCCCCCTTAAGATACTGGAAGGCCACAATAAGGTCCCCTCGCAGCCTTCTCTTCTCCAGACTGAACAACCCCAACTCTCTCAGTCTATCCTCATAGGAGAGGTGCTCAAGTCCTCTGATCATCCTCGTGGCCCTCCTTTGGACATGTTCCAGCATGTCCATATCTTTCTTGTAATAGGGGCTCCAGAATTGGATGCAGTACTCCAGGTAGGGTCTCACGAGGGTGGAGTAGAGGAGAATCACCTTTCTCGACCTGCTGGCCATGCTTCTCTTGATGCAGCCCAGGATACGATTGACTTTCTGAGCTGCAAGTGTACACTGACGACTCATGTTGAGCTTCTCATCCACGTGTACCTCCAAGTCCTTTTCTTCAGGACTGCTCTCAAGCCAGTCACTGTCCAGCCTATATNTCTTTCCCTTCTTGAAAATGGGGGTTATGTTTCCTCTTTTCCAGTCAGTGGGGACTTCACCAGACTGCCATGACTTCTGGAATATAATAGAGAGCGGTTTAGCAACCTCATCCGCCAGTTCCCTCAGTACCCGTGAGTGTATCCCATGGGGTCCCATGGACTTGTGCACTTTCAGGTTCAGCAGATGGTCACGAACCTGATCTTCACTTACAATGAGCAGTTCTTTCTGCCAGGACCTGCTATTATCTTCTGTGACTCTGGGAGTGTGGCTGGAGCCCTTGCCAGTGAAGACTGAAGTAAAGAAGTCATTGAGAACCTCGGCCTTCTCCATATCACTTGTCACTGTCTCTCCCATTTCCTTTCTGAGGGAAATTCAAAACTGTGCTTAAACATAATGTGCACTCACCAATGAAAAATGAAGATGAGACTTCTGCTGATACCTGCGAAGAAGGGATCTATTCCCGATCTATTGCAAAGCATGATACATTCTATTCCTTTTATGATTTGTGATCACAAAGTCTGCTAAAATCAAGTTTACAGTGCCAATGTTGGTGTTTACAATGTACAGTCTTGGCCAGCTTCACTTCTTCAGAATATCCTAACTTCACAAGCCATTCCACTGGGGAAATGCAACCAATTCAGTGCAATAAATTTTAAATAAATAAATAAATTGAAGTTTTGGCTTCCTGTACTGAAGCCAGTTAAACACTGTCTCTTTCACGTGAAAGAAGTTTTACTTACCAGTACCGGCTCTTTTTTTACATAATCTTAGTGAGTATCCAGAGATCCTTCCTGGCCCATGTACTATTTCCACTGGAGAGCCGTTTGTGGACATTCTTAGGTGACACTCACACTTTCTGCCAACGAATTAATGCAAAGATTCAGTTTGTAATTTTTTTTATGCAGAACACATACATTACCCCATCAAGTCTGTGGAATAATTTTTTCAGCAGTGTTTGAACATTTTAAAACATATATCTTACCTTTCCTCATTGCATGAATCTTGCAGGGGAAAGTAGGTAAAAAATTGGCAGCGGATCATATCTGTGCAAACCTGCTGACAAGCTCTGTGTCCTTTAGTATAAGTGACATTAAGTTCATCTCCCAAAAAATCCATATGCACGTAAGTACGAGAATTGCAGGCTGTAAGAATGATTGTAGTCCAAGAATCAGAAAGTGTACTAATTTGATTGATTCAAAAGTAGCTTTTCTATTGTAATTTATTGTTTACCAGGAAAAGATTTTCTGCAATTTAGGAGACCAAAACCTGATACAGCATTTTCTCGTGATATAAGTGCCTCTGGTATCCCACTTGTTGATGTCTTCAGGAGACAAAGATTTCTGAAATGAAAAAAAATTTACAATAACTAAATCTGTTCTCACATCCTAAAATTGGTTGTTTAGGTACTGGTGAGGGAAAGTTCTTTCTTAAATGCATTTTTTTCTCCCAAATCTCTACCTGTAAAAGTATTTCATATGAAAATGCATTCCCTAAATTCACTATCTCTCTCAGGTTTTTGTAGTTTTGTGAAATGGCATATGACTGTACTATTGAAGGCTGTACAGTCTTATACATACATAGGAGAGGTGAGCTTAGATGATATATACCATCTCAGCTTTACTTCTCCCTGAAAGTCCTTTGAAATGTTTTTCTTCTTTGTGTGAAATGTAGATTTTTAACTATTCTCACTACTAGAGTATGAAAGAAGGAAGCTCAATATAAACATTTTTAAGCCTGTTAACTTTAAAAAAAAATCTTTTCAAGTCAATAACTTAACACTGCTAGAAAACTAGGTGACTCTTTTGATAATTTCATAACATTCAGCTTTAATTCATTAAAGCAATCTGGAGACTCACTGTCTTTTTGATGTGTATAACTCTTTTCAGATTTACAGTGGAAGGGCAGTTGCAACACAAACCCCCTGATCACACTGGAGAACAGATGAAATGCCCACAGGAAATTATAAACTTATGAATACAACACAGAAAAAGCTGAGCTGTAGTGAAAATAACCTTTGAACAAAAAATTTCCATAAGAATAAGAAAATAGTGGCTTATAAAAGACTGTGCTTTTATAAAACAACGACAAAAAATATACTTAGAGAATTAAAGTTAGTTGTCATATTCACCTTTGGGATTTTATTTGCCATTCCCTTGTAAAGAATGTAAAGAACAAGCACTTTGGAAAATATGTACAAATAGTTTGGCAGACAGAAATATCAGGAGTGAAAAAACTTGTAATATTGGTTCCTGAAAATTCTTGACCTTCAAAAATGTCCGTTTGACAATCTGTATAAAACAAAAACAATAAAAACTTTGGGTTTCTGATATTTTATGTCACCAGAATGTTAAGGTTTACAGAATATTCAGTTATATCCTTATTCACATTTCCCTTCCTTTTGACTGATAATCTGGAGAAAGAACACCACATTTTAACCAAAAAAAATTCTTGATAACATTTTTGAGTACATAAACTCATGGAGAGGACTACTGAACAGGGATAAGGTTCACATAAAGGAGAAATAACTTGTGAGAATACAGACTTGCTAAAGTTATGGGAAGGCTTTGAGTTAGAAACAGTGAAGATCAGCTTAAAAATCCACAGTTAGGAATAAATCATGGTAATCTAGGCAAAGCCTAAAAGTATTACGGTAATGGGTATATCTAAGAGGATCATAGGAAGGCTAGTAGAAAAATAATCGGATGATCCTCTTAACATTAAACACTATTTAAAATGTAGGCAGAATAAGCAGGAGTAATGTACAGTCTGCCCTCTGACATGACCAAAATAACATAACATCCTTGGCAGGATAATTCACACAACCAGACTATGGTTATAGAAATTACAGGAAGTACTAGCATGTTTAGAAAGAGAAGAATGAGTTGTCTTCTCCAAAGCTATACTCAAAGTCCTAGTTAAAATCCCAGTGCAACAACAAAAAAGGAAAAAAGGAAGTACTAACATGGAGGATGTTTCTTGAAATTACTAAGTTGTAAAGACAGTAAAAACAGTGAAATGGTCCAAAACACAAGATTTGGTGGCAGTAGACAACTTCAGCTGTTGAGCAAGTCGACAGCAGCCAAACCGACACCACCTAATGACTTTTAGAAACATACTGGGAACACCTTACTACAGAAAGGGAAAAAGAGTAAGAGGGAGAGGTAGAGCTTAATGTGACTCCTGTTAGTTTGATGAAGTTTTCAAAAAAACATAAGCATGAAAGGACAACAATACTAAACAGTAATTACAGAATAGAAACAGGAAAAAAAAATAAATCAGGGCACTAGAAAATAAGGGTCAATTAATTCTGACAATTAGTAGGTAAGATCCTATGTTAAGAGGAAGCAGAGTTCAGAAAAATTGATAGTTTCTAAAGGAAATTATATTTAAAGCACAAATGTAGATCTGGAAGTTTAGGGAAGCTAATCCATGATCTCAATGATCATGTTCAGTGATTGTTTGTTCATTATTCAAAGAGCTCAGGGAAGGTACTTGAGCAAAGGCCAGAAATACAGACAAATTGCTATGGATGTGTAGTAGCATATTAAGGAAAAAATAAGGAAAAAACCAGAAAGGCAAAAGCACAACATGAGAGGTTAAATAGGAAGGACCAAACTCATGAAAGAAAAATATGCAGTACCATTCAATTAGCATTAAGAAAGTAGCTCAGGTTCTGCTCGAAGGAGAAGGAAAACTAAGGCAAAGGACAGAAGAAAGGCTAAAGAACTACCTTTTCTTTTTTTTTTTCCTCTCTTCTTCATGAAAACAAACTGCAGTTGGATGATCAAAAACAGTAGCATTACTGAGCAGAAGGAAAATGTCATGGTAGAAGAGGAAACAGGGAGATCCCATAATGTTGATTATTTCAGTGGTCTTAGAAACCAACTGAAGCAATCTCACAGTAAAATTTAGTTTTTGGTTTTCACAGACAGTTGCTGTGATTCCAAAACCTTTGAAAGGGAAAGCATCTATTTTTAAAAATTTTGACAATGGAGCATATACAATGTAGGACCAATCAGCCTAAATACAGACAGAAAAAAAAGTAGAATGAATATTCAAATAAACCCATTTCAGATATTTACAACATAAGGCAGAAGGTGGTACTAGTTTTTATGTCAAATCTCTGTCTGGACAGGTATAGCTCATCTGTCTTTAATTAGGACAGACCTCCATATATGACCTCTTGATCCAATAGTACTATCTAGGCCTTTATGATCTCATGATTTATTCCTTCTCTCTACCTCCTCTTGCTTTTCTTACAAGACACAGAAAGCAAGGAAAGACGGGTAGGAATAAGAATGACCTTCACATGCTTTCAGAAATTCTGATTTAAACTGTGATGGTTTATTACTGCCATGTCATCACTGTCATAAACTATAATGTCTTTGATAAAGTCTCGAATGTCTTTTTTTTTAAAATTAAAATAATATTGTTTGTGCATATGCTCTATAGATGTAGAATCTCTACAAAATGTTACTTGTACAGGAAAACTAGATTATCTATGAGCTAAAATAAGTGTATATGGAAGCAGAAAAACAGCATCACCATTAAGAAGGGAAAATATCACACAGTAAGGCAAGGTGGAGGTAGATTTAAACAAAGGAAAAAAAATAGAGAAAAGTGAAAGGTGTCTTGATTGAGAATAAGATAGTATAATACACACTGATCTTGCAGAGTTTTGCCTGAGTAATAATTTCATCAAGCTAATCTTATGAGAGAATTCTTTACACCTTATAAGTAGGCAACTGTTTTTGTAAGACAAATAAAATGGAAAAAATAGAAAGATATTAATCTCCTTTGTGCCTGACAGTACTACATTTGCAGTAATAAGTTTACATTATAATTATTTTACATAATGAAACATTTATACATTTCAAAGATTGCACCTCATCATCCATAACCTTTTAAACTGAATTAGACATTGTAAGTAGTTACCTATTTCAGAAAGCTGGCATGGCTTTAAAGAGAATCCAGACACAACCTCATCAAGCACCTTTATGCTGGTTGGAGTTCCTACACTGGTATGTTTCAAGAAGCATTTTTTACTGAGTGACAAAGGATAAAGAAAGTGGTAAGACGATAGGCCATCTTCCATTGTCTACACCATTCTCCTGGCCCCATAATTCCCTCTATTTTGCATGTTCTAGCCATGAACCAGAGCAATCTCCAATCTCCAGAACAATCTTCAAATGAGGAACAGAGACAAAATTGAGCAGATTAACAGCTCAAAAACAGGCCTGATAAAAATGAAAGAATCTATCTGGCTTCTCTGACGATGTTATTTTCAGAGCAATAAGCAGAGCAAGATCTAACCAAGCAATAATGTTGCACACCTACCAATATAATTTGCATTTCAATATCTCCAAAGGATTTTAATATTTTTCAGTGCTATGACAACTGTTTTTCTCACAGAGGGACGAATGAAAACTACCACAGACACTTTCCTATTTGTAAGTTTGAATAAACATTGCAATGACTACAAGGAAAAATTATTTCCTTGAATTAATTCTTGCACTTTAGACTGCACTGAGATATACTCTACTAAAGCACAGCACTATTCAAGAAAAGGGATCAAACCTGTATTTACCGAAAACTTGCATTGTGAAATGTTTCTGAGGTATATGTAAAAAAATGGCAATGGTTGTCATCGGTACATCTTTTTTGACACTGTTGATAGCTGTTAGTCACAGTAACATTATAAATTTTCCCTTCCATATCCAGTCCTACGTGGACATCCAGGCTGCAAGCTGTGAAAAAAGAGAGACTAAGTTCTGAAAACATGCTTCTATTCCTCCCTCCACCCCACACCACCCAGAAGATAGTTGTTCATATGACTCAGTCCTCATGATCCAGATTCCACATCCCATGCTCACTTCAGTTACATCATACTTCACATATACTTCTGATAACAACACCAGAAGTGTAGGTATAGTATAGTACCACATGACAGAGAAAAAAACAGGCAGACTTCGACAGTGCCTCTGCCTACATAAAAGCAGAGCTCTAACCACTGTGGCTGAGATCATGATAACATTAATCAAAGCAAGTGTTAAGGATTAATACTAAAATATACTTTCCCATTTCCAATTTCATAGAGTAGTTTAAAAGGCAAATTCTGTCCTCATAAGCAACAGACATCTCCCATTTGAATCAGAAGATTTAATTTACCCTTCACAGAGGCAGAATTGAGACTGTGTGGATTGAAACCACTTCCCTCTTGCAGGATGCAGGTTTTGCTTCATGGTCAGTGGGGGCTCTTCACAGAATGTGAGTCAGGAAACCATTGGTGGTGTTTTCAAACATATATAGGTAGATTTTCATTTTAATGACATTAGTGCAATTCTAGAGTAACTCCAGTGATATCAATTTGTCTGTATAGCATAAACAATAACATTCTACTAAAATTTATTTTGCTGGGCCAGAGCTACTCAGAAATGTAAACGCGACAAGATGTTGGCAGGAAAGGGCTTTTTAAAGTCCTGGCTGCTCTGAAAGGCAAGTGGCAAGCAATAGCAAGTACAGCGGGTTTTAGCCCTGACATATTGAGGTGCTATACCAATAAAACTAAGTCTGATCCATAAAGCACTATTTGGCCTCAAAGTCAGGAAGGGAATAAATATATTTTCTTCCTTATTTGATTTTTCTGCAGTACTACTCTATGCTTAAAGCTGATATCCTCTTAATGACATCATTATGATGGTAAAAGTTTAAAACATTGTTAAAACAACATATTTAATATGCCTGCTGGTAACCCACAGGTATGGTTAGACTCTGTGCATAGCGCACACACACTAAAAGATGGAGTTGGTAATAAATTATTACACAGAATTATGAATGTAGCAACACCACTTTGTGACTATGAACTTCTGCCTTCCTGGGCATCTACTCTACAAAGTTGTAAAGTAGGGTCACACACGCTGTATGAACAGCTTGCTGGAGTGGGATTGTAGTAGTAAACTAATCTTTAGAACAGGAGCTATCAGTTAAAACATGTGCTCCCATCTGCCTCTAGCAAAGGAAACAGTGACTGCAGGAGCGTAGTTTCCATGTTACTGCATCTGGGGAACCTCAGTGGTGGACAGTTGGGGCTGAAGGGTAAAACTACTGAGACGTTTTGTAAACTATGTTTGAAAGAGATGTGGCAAAGAACATACAAATCACTGCTTGGCTGCTTCCCTGATTCTATTCCTGCTTTTGAAATGCTAATTCTCTAACATCTGCTACATGATACAGAGCATAAAATGCATATATATGAATAACCATATCTTACCACTAATTTGCATGTTACACTGTTTTAAGGAATGTCCAGAGATAGCTCCTTCCATATCCACTTTCGGCAGCATTTCTGTATCACTGTCTTTTAAGTAGCAGGAAAACCTGTGTTTTAAAATGCAGCAATTCACAGCTTTTGCAGTACAACACATACATCCGTAATTGTTTCTCAGGTGTAATGTAGGCTGTCCAATATCCCTGAACATGAAAATTTAGACAACAAGGGCAATTTGGAGAAAGATAGGATAGAGCTGCATCTGCTTTGCTGGCACTGATGGCAGATGAGCATACTTGGTGTATGTGGGAGCTCCATAGAGGTCTCATTAGTTAATAATGAGGTGATTGGTGACAGCCAATACGGCTTCACTAAGGGCAAATCATGCCTGACTAATTTGTTGGCCTTCTATGACAGAGTTACAGCTCTGGTAGATATGGGAAGAGCAACTGATGGCACCTACCTCAACTTGTGCAAGGTATTTGACACCGTCCCACGTGATATCCTTGTCTCTAAGATGGAGAAACATGGACTTGATGAATGGACCACCCAGTGCATAAAGAACTGGCTAGAGGGTCGCACTCAAAAAGTTGTGATCAGTGGCTCTAGGTGTTTAATATCTTTGTCAGCAACATGGACGGTGGCAATGAGTGCACCATCAGCAAGTTTGCTGATGACACTAAACTGTGTGGCATGGTGGACTTGCTTTAGGGAAGGGAGACCATCCAGAGGGACCTTGACAGGCTTGAGAAATGGGCCAATGCCAACTGCATGGTTCAACAAGTCAAAGTGCAAGGTCCTGTATCTGGGTTGGACCAATCCCAGGCATAACTGCAAGCTGGGTACAGAGTAGATTGAGAGTAGCCCGAAGGAGAAGGACTTGGGGTTGTTGATAGATGAGAAGCTCAACATGAGCCAGCAGTGCACTCATGCAGTCCAGAAGGCCAACCATATCCTAAGATGCATCAGGAGGGGTGCGGCCAACAGATCAAGAGAGGTGATTCTTCCCCTTTACTCCGCTCTTGTGAGACCCCACCTGGAATACTGCTTCCAGTTCTGGTGTCCTCACCATAAAAGACATAGATCTGTTGGAGCGGGTCCAGAGGAGGGCCACAAAGATGATCCAGGGGTTGGAGCATCTCTGTTATGAGGATAGGTTGAGGGCACTGGGATTGTTCAGCCTGGAGAAGTGAAGACTCTGGGGGGACCTCATAGCTGCCTTCCAAAACCTGAACGGAGCCTACAGGAAGGTTGGTCAGGGACACTTTCCAAGAGCGTCCAATGACAGGACAAGGGGAAATGGTTTTAAACCAAAGATCGGTTTAGGTTAGATCTTCAGAAGAAGTTCTTCGGTACAAGGGTGGCAAAACTCTGCAATAGATTGCCCAGAAAGGTTGTGGATGCCCCCTTCCCGGAGGTGTTCAAGGCCAGGTTGGATGATGCCTTGAGCAACCTGGTCTAGTGGAGAGGCCTCTTTGCCCATGGCAGGGAGATTGGACTAGATGATCTCTAGGGTCCCTTCCAACCTAAGCCATTCTATGTTCTATAATTCATTAAAGCAAGAAGCAGAACCCAGGTTTTGGAGAACAGAAACACAGTGGGCATAGAGAGGGAGGACAACCTCATCCTCTCAGGTTACTGAAGTTTTTAACTATGAGAAAAATATACTAAATAGAGAGGTTGAGGGACAGTAAAGGGGACCACTGGAGATGTGAGTTTGTTCACATTGTCCATAAACAACAAATATGTAGCACAGAGGAGGGAGTGCACATTTCTGTTTCCTTGAAGGGGTTGGTATGCAAGTGTGAAAGATTGGGAATTGCCAAATTTAATCTTTTGAATTTAAGCCAATATTCTCTTAGATCACCAGTTTTGAAGATACACTGTTTTCCATGGCAACCCTGTAGCATCCTCTGTGTGCCTTTACTCTGTCAAAATGCTACTGGGCTCCTAAAAATATCACAGGAGACCACTAAAAGCCATACAAACAAACATTTTACCTTTTTGCAGGATCTTTAGTCCACGTCACCGGCAAATAGGTGAAGAGCAGACAGGTAGGATGGTAAGTACACACTACTTGGCAGTAATTGGCACTAGGTGTAAAAACTGTAGTGAGGTCTCCTCCTTGGAAGTATGTATTTTCATAGATCTGAGTCATACATTCTGACATGAAAGAACAAAATGTGTAAATTATTAAGATGGGAGTATGCCCAGTTTACCAAGAGAGGGTGAAGCCACTGCTCCTCTTTTTCATTGACTTTGTTTTTAGGACAGTCTTTTGGCAGAAGAAGCAGCTGAGTGGGGTGAGCAGTTCCTCTGAGAGTCTTGTCTTTGCTCTCCAGCAGAAATAAAACCCTCTGGGGTGTTTTCCCCCATTCCCTGCCTCATACCCAATGCTGGAGCAGGGCATCTTGAGCCAAGGCAGAAGCCCAAGCAGCAGGATGGGCCACAAGGCAGATCTCGTGGCAAAGAGGGAAGGGACCTTCTTATGGCAGATCTCAGGAGCAGCAGAAGCATCTTCTGAGAGACAATAATACAGAGCATCATTAAGACAAAAACCAGGCTACGGAAGTGCAGAAAACAAAAAGAGTTAGAAGGTTGTATGAGAAGACAGTCTTATTTTGTTTAGGGATGCTCTGAGGCCAGAGTCATAGGAGTGCCACTGTGCATAACTTCAATAGCTCCCAGCATTTTATAAGCCTTCTGTTCCCTCACACTCCACCTTGAACCCCCTCTGACTTGCTTTACAATGAAGAAAATACTGCAAGAGGAATAGCATCTCAGGAACTGTCCAGAATAAAAATGAGCTCAACCATCACCTCGCATCTGCAGGAATTGATCATCAATCCTATACTGAACTTTGTAATGAAACCCACTTATGCTGGAGAGCTGTGCTATGAAGACACCTAAACAGCAATCTGTTCCCACCCTTCAAAAGGAAGGGATTTGTAAGATCTCCATGTTAAACACACAAGAGGGCTACCTCTGCAGAGGAGCCCACTCTCTTCTTGTCTTTTGCTCTCTAAAGGTGTAGCGAATTGGCAAATTCACCAAAAAAATTGATTCATGTTGCAGAACTGCATATCATAAAAAAACATGTCAGTTCTAATATTTTAATAAAAATATGCTTCCTAGGCCTCAGAAATTATCCAAGATTATAGTTTTGCTGAAATTTCAATCTATGTAAAATATTTCCTTAAATAATACTACATTTATCAAGCAGATTTTGCTTAAAAGCTCAGCTACCTAATTGTCTTCTGGGAAAACAGTTAATACGTTACTGAACACAAACCTGTGTTGAGTCTTAGTTATAATTTATCAGTAGAAGGAACTTCAGGGAAATGCAATGCAAATTTTGTTGTTTGACTTTTGCTAACTGAATAAAGTAAATGATTAACACAGATTGACATTGAAAAAACGTACACAATCACTAGTTTTCCAGCATATAAAGAGAATTCCAAAAAGTAATTTACAATAAAACAGTGGGTTCTGGCATTATTTACACTTATTGCAAGAGTCTTTCAAGCATGATGGTACGCAGGTGTAACACAGATATTTTTTAAAACAGTAATTTCACACAAAGGCAATGTGTGAATAAGACTGAAGGTGGGTTAGGTTTGTTTATTTTAAAAAAAAAAAAAAAGTTGGCTCTGAAGCTCAGCTACTGTCGCCCAGTAAGGGCTGGGTGGCTTCTGCGCCTCATGGTCATCAATCTTGCCTCCAAACCACAGGACAGCACCTGGGGAAAGAGCTGAGGCTCCTTTGTGGTCAGGAAGGGGCAGCCAGTTTACACCAGCACTGATGGACTGAGCCAGCACACGCTACTGCAAAATTCAGGGAGCTCTAATTTGTGCTGGGGGGAACCAGGTTAGAGCAAAGTCAGCTGAGAAGCATGGGGTGCCACTCCACCTCCTGCATCCCTACCAACCCCAAAGGGCTTCCTTCCTAAGCTGCTGCCCTTGCTGTTGGCTGTGGGACACTGATCTCACAGTTGTGAGCTGGATGCAGCCTCAGTCCAATAGAGAGAACTGCCTGTAGCGTGGTCCTATGCATGCTGGGTGAGGTGACAGCATGGTGCAGGGGTGGCAGGAGACATCAGTAAAGCCCCATTAGAAAGTTCCACATCAGGCAATAGAGTTAAGTGAGTTACCCAAATTTAACTGCATGCAACCCAGCAGAATCAAGACAGATCTCTCAGAACCAGGCTGCAGTTACAAATCATCTCCTCTTCTACAAGTGAATGACTCTGTTTGCCTAGCTTAGAAATTATATGTTCACTTACCACTGTAAACGGAAGCAAGTAAGAAAATGAAATTAAAAGTCTGATAAATCCAAATCATCCTAAAAAACACAAAATCTTTCTTTAGGATATGTTTAATAAAGAGTGTATAATTAGTTTTATAAAGTACCATAAGGCATATGACTGGTTTACACTTGTATTATTACACCATTAATTCAAAATCACATTGAAAATTACAAATTACAACTGTGATATGGAGTTATGGCATATATAAAGCAGCATCAAAGAGCAACAAAGGTTTGTCCTGTACTTATGGTTGCAAAAAACAATAAAGCTTATAAACACTTAGAGAATTTCTGCTTCATTTCACAGCAGAATATTTATTCTTGCTTAGACTGGGAACACTGTTCCATCAACATGTCATTATTAATCCTTATTCTGTCCTGGTAGTTAAGTGGATAATATTATCAATGTAGCAAACAAATGACTTGCACTCACTGCTTCTGGTATAAGCTAAATGAACTTTAAACCTTTTTTTTTTTTTTCTTCTTTTGTTTTTCACATGCTACACCTTAAGCTGTGAAAGAATCAAATTAACCACACAACACAATCCATAAATAGATCAACATACACTGTCATGTTATGAAAACCTTTCATTATCAGCCACAATAATGACTACATACCTGAACATACAGTAGATCTGGAAGAATGGATAAAGTTTATGCTCTACTGAAAAAAATAGAAAAAAAAAAGTCAACAGTTTGTGTTAAATATTACTGTGCATGCAACGCTAACTTATCTTTAGTATTTACTCTGAATGGGTACTCTTTCTGTCAATATTGTTACTGACCTTGGACCACATTTTGAGAGCATATGTCATCCAGACTATACTGAAATCAATGTTGTCCAGGTTGTACATCAGTTGAGCATCTGCCTTTTGATGATGTTTTAAAACAAAAGGCAAATCCATGGTTAAGAACAGCCAGAATAACTACCACTAGCACAAGAACCTATATAACCAGGGAATGAGATTCATCTCTAGAGTAAATCCTGAGCTGGGATGGAGGAAAACCACATGAAATAAGTAAGACTAGTGACCAGGTAAATGACAGCATTATGAAACTACTGTAACTGAGAACAGAATCATCACCTATGTTTTCTTACTATTACACCATTTTCTTGAGGCATTCCCTTAGCAAATAGAGACAGCTTTATTCTGCTCTCTGTTTTAACAACTGCTCAAGGTCTTATTCCTCCTTTCCAATACTCTGCAGAAATCATCCTGTGTACATCTTCTAAGTAGTTTTACTGTAGTAATTTCTACACTCCTATTTTGTTGTTAGATGCCATTAACAGTATCTTCAGTTTGCCAGAAGAAAACTGTTTTCAAGTATATGAAATGCAAATGCAACAAGAAGCCAATTTATAGCTGATCTGAATCACCTGGTTTGATTTCCACCATTCTTTTTATCTTGTGTAGCAAAAGCAAAATAAATTTAAAACAATAAAAATTATTTCAAAAGCAAGGAGAGAAAAAAAAAAAAAAAAAACGGTTTGTTTTATAGTGAAAATTGCCAAATGGACACTATTCATTCTTTCCCCTTCTTCTTCCTTTTTTATTTTAGAATTAATAAGCTGGAAAGACAGATACATATGTTTTACTCAAAAAACATCTGGATCAAAACATTTCACCCAATTGTGACCCTTGTGAGCATCCTGATGATTGAAATGACTTCTGGGCCAGCAAAGTGTCCAGCTCCTCCTTACAGAGGAAGTATTGTCTAAAAGAAAGTCCTCTATGTACTCACTTTCAATTCTCATTTGGGCTTTCCAGCTTCAGACACTGGGCAGTGTTATTCCAGTTTATTGTTGTCTTCATATATAAAACAAACAACAAAACCCCAAACAATCAACAAAAAAACAAATCCTCAAAAACTCCAACCCCACATTTTTTAAAAAATAAGGAATATAATTCAAATAAGCAGAAAAAAAAAGGGGCAGATTCATCATAAATTTCACCAAGATCACGTCTTCATCATACAATACACACAGTTGTACCCATTCATCAGAAGCTTCTGTAATATTTCATTTTTATAATTCATTATCTCTATTTTAGAAATTTGTCTCATGAAAAGGAATCTTTTGGTGATAGCAAACTAGTGGGGAAAAAGAAAAACTACTTTCTTAAAGCACAGTTCTCAGATTTAGATATCATACTCCTTCCAAAAGTATTCATCATTTTAACTACATCTATATGGGCATCAATTGGATTTGATGGTGAAGCTGAGAAATAAGGCATCAATGCTATTTGAAGAGAATCATACTGAGCAAACTTACTTTGAGAAATAAATGCTTTTTCTTTCAGTGGACCTGCTACTCACATGGCAAATGCTCCTCTGTTTACAGTGCTGCACTGCTGCTCAAATCAAGAGTTGTTCTTCTGTACAGAGAAAAGGATGTGTTATGAACTCTTTATTCCTGAATGAATTATTGTTTATCGCATTAAAGGACATACTTCATATATAAAATATGCTGAGAAATTCTCAGCTGGTATCTGTTTACTGAGCTTCACTGAAATCCAATGACTTTAACTAGGAGAAGAGCTAGAAATCCAAAGTGCATAGAATACCAAAACTACCTAACACTCCTTAGGCTCATAAAAGCGTCACACATAAGGTTACTGCTGTCTGAATTCCCTCATTGTATTCATTTAGCTATTAATAGTATTCTGGGAACTAAATCAGGATATTGTAATTAAGATATAGTAATTCAGATGGCAGGGTTAAAAGAAGAGCTCATCAAAATACTTCGATAAAATGGAAACTTCTTTTTATGATACAAGTACAAAATTTAGATGAATAATCTGAAACAAAATTGAGTGCTTGCTTCTGTTTTGACTCTGTTTCATTTTGACCTATTATGAAAAATCAAAACCTGCTTCAACCTAAGCCATCAACAAGTTCTGTAAAATGAAATCCCACTACTAGCTTGATAGTGCTTTTTGATGATTTCTGATGTGATTTATGCAAAATCTCATTCATCCACAAAGGTAGCAGGAATTACTGAATTCACCTCAGGAAATGAATGAATGGACACTACTCTAGTCTGATTTAGGTCTAAATCTGCCTACCAAAACAAAATCCCACCTTTCTTATGGCAATCCTATTAAAAGAGCAGCTTCAGTGGCGGAGAGAATCTAGTCTCTGTGATGAGAAACCTGCCATTTGTGACATAGAACAAGAGGAAGAGCATTTCACAGGGAATGATGGAAGGAAGGTACCTGTAAGTGAGGAATACCACAAGTTCTCATTTCAATATGGCTTTATGGACATCCTTCCACATGAATGAGAATGCTATAATATTATTATCGTGAACCCCGTTCTGAATGCTCCAGCAGAAAAAAACAAAACAAAAACCAAAAAATAACCCAAATATTCTAAAGCATTCTCTGTGTATCTTTAATTCTGCATGGTTATACTTATGTATATGACAAAGTACGGAATGAAATACTAAATGCTGCTAAAACAAGTTCTAAAAGTTAAATCTTGATCTTTCTTTCTTACAATGAACAATCCGGAGCCTTTTCATCTGAGTCCAGATGACGTTATGAGTGAAGAATCCTTTCTCCCAATAGGCCAGTCTTCTCGTGTTCAACTTGATTCCACCTAAAATGGCTGCCAAAAGTTGGCTAGAGTAGCTTATTCGCCAATTTGTGGAAAATGCTAGATTGCATATTGTATTGGAATAACAGCAGTATTGTAGTTACGTATCCTACAACTGCATGTCAACAATAGTCTTCCTAGAATAACTGCATGTCAGATGCCAAGTAAGAAATCACTGCAGACCAAATTCTGGATCATAGGAAACCTAGAAGACAGTTGAAAATATTAAACAACAAATCATTACTGGCATTGTAAGAGGTTTTGATTTTTTTTCTCTTATAGATTTTTTTTCTTACAAATGGAGAATTACACAACTGTCCAAGGCCTTACTTCGTGCAGCTAAAAAACCTGGATGCTGGTTATTGTTAAACATTAGAGAAGACAGAACATTTCAATGTACTGGAGGGTTCCAGTGTCTTGACTAGATCCTGTAAATTGTCAAACACTAACTCTCGAGTAAGTTAAACATGTCCCTGAACTACTAGTTTGGAGTCAGGTCTGGAGGTTCAGGCATACAGTTTTTTGCTGACTGCCTTTGATTAAAATAACTTGCATTATCAAGGAACATTTCCCCTCTCCACAAACTACACTCCAGACATGGGTCAGAAAAGCCCATTTGCTGAGCAAAAGATGGAATTACATTTAGCAGAGAACTCACACTTTCAGAAGAATCTCAGATTTTTATTTATTTTACAAAGTTAATTTAGTTTTCAGTCCGTGCAAACTATGAAGATCATCTTCTAAATATGACCTGACTATGAACACTGAGGCAGTACTGTACTAGGAGGTTTGCCAGGGGGTGGCACTGATACCAGTTTTAGGAAGGGAAGTGAGGCAGGATTCTCCAAAGGCTCTTTGAGTCTTTCACCTGCTGGAAGAGGAGTATCAGTGAGACGACATGCTAGATTGCTCATGGCAAGAGGAGCTTTAATAACAGCAGTGTACTAACACCTATACACGAGTGCTTGCCTTTTGCAGCATGAGGACTAAATTCACGAAGGCAGGTAGATGTCTACTAAGCACCACTAAGCCCACATCCTGCACGTATCCCAAAAACTCATCTTTAAAAGTTAAAAAACCAGTTTGTGTCAAGGTGGCTGGAAACGTCTAGTACCTCTGAGACAGCCCTGGAGGTGCTTTCAAGCAGCTCCACCCAAGAGCTCATACAGAGGGTTTGTTATCAGTTTTCTTCATAACAGCTGTAAACCATGATCCAGAAACACTCACACACTCCATTTCTGTCATCCTAGTAGAAAGTTGTGTCCTGTCACCACACAAAAAGGAATCACAATATGAGACAAAGGTATGAACTTCTCACAGCAAGGCAGTCATATTTCAGAAACAGCGCTACCACCACCCCATGATTAGCATCATTGAGATTATGCTATACAAACTATTACTCAGGAGTAATATCTAGGTTTAGAGTTCAACTGCTACCCTCCTACCATCAGCAGATATCTACCCATCAGGACAAAATCAGAAGGAGCTACTATGCACATGCAGTTTTTATTACACAGTATTTTATTGTCCTGTTACTTTCTCAGGAAACCTGGCAAGGCTGCACTGTATTCCTAAATCTTATGAGGTTAAAAAAAAAGGAAAAAAAAACCAACCAAACCCAAAGGGTTGTTACCCACCACAGACAACAACTGCACACCACATCTCAGGTTAATAAAAGCATACACTCTACACAACACAAAGTATCTAAACATCTACCCTGTAGGGCAGAAAGTTCCTGATCTTTCAGTATTTATATCCTCCATATTTATTTCCATAGCAGCCTCAGATTCCTTCAGAACCAGTTTTCACAACAAAAGAAGAGAGGTCAATGCCTTTTCAGAACAGCTCTGAACACAAAGACCAGGGGATTACATCAGTGCTCATCTTGGCAAAGATAGTACACGCATCATTAAATGGGGATTTTCCACTTTGGTAACCCTGTGCCAGCATTTGAGCCCTTCCAATTTTAATAATGAGCTTCTCATTACTGTTATATCCAGATTTTGTCTCAATTATTTTTCTTGTTCCCATCAGAGATTATGAAGAAATTACAATTTATTTGAGATCCCATTATACGAGAAGAGTACAGTACAAAAACAAACTGCAAGCAAAAATATTAGTCATTATAGATAGATGTCACAAGGAAACAATTGTTATAGTTTGATCAATTTTAAAAATTGTTTCCACAAAATAATTCCATTTCTTCTCTGGGATCTATTATTGTTTTTCATTTGTCTTGAAAGTCCTCAATTTAAGAACATAGTTTAACAAAACACATGAGGTACCTCTTCAGGTTTCAACTACATACTGAAAGCCCTGAGAAAGGGTATTCTGGATGCAAATCTTGTACACCTGCAAAGCTCACATTACCAGATACCCAAAACTGTTAAATAATTTCTTAACTTAGAGTCTCTTTGGAAAATATGTGCCATTTGTTTTATGTATATTAACATAAGAATATAGTCTCAAAAGTTACCTCGTTATAAAGAAAACAATTTTTACAATCAGCACTCTGAACTTAAATTTATTATTATCTAGCAATGAAACATGTCTTTGAAGACAAAGGCTGAAGAATGTAACCATATTATCATTGCTACATGACTTTTGCTTTCTTAACAGCAGAAGAAAGGTAGCAATTACAATAAACTATTTGTCAAGGTCTGTAATTTATGTAAACTAAGCAATTAAATCCTTTCTCCTTAGAAGACTCTCAGAAAATAGTAAAGTCTAGGTTTATCAGAATATAAAGAATTTGGCAGGTTCATGGAAACCTCTAATTTATTTAAAAAGCATAAGAACTTTTTTCTCTCTATTCTGATATTCTACGAAGCACAGCAGTATCCCAGGTATTAAACCACAAAGTGTTGTTAAAAGAACATAGGGAAACAGACAAGGGAAAATAATCCATAAAGGTCAACAAAACCAATAAGGACTGATCACTCCTTTCTTACTCTAACACATTAATCATTAGAGGTGAATTAGTCCACATTAGCCATATCAGCTTTGACCTTCAGCTTCTCATCCAGTTCCCCTCTGCAGGTCACCCGCAGCCCCAGAACACCCTAAAGGCAATAGTACATCTAAAGCCACCACCAACGATGGCAAGAGCAACTGCATCAGTAGATGAAGACAAAGCTGTGGTTATCAGTGTGCACCTTCTTTGTACAGTGCCAGGGATCATGCTGGGGTAACACATACCAGCCAAAAGAAGTGCCAAAGCACAGGGTAGAAGTAAAGGGCAGACTAGCTAGAGGATCTCAGCTCGGTCTAGCACCACTAGCTTTTTCTTCAGTGCTTACAAAAGTCATGGAGAGTCTGTTCCACAGTTTTGTGGCTTGTGGCAGATTTTTACCTGTCCTGAAGGTACAAACAGCCAGAAACTTTCAGAGGTACTTCATTCCATTGCTGTAATGCCTCTTGAACATCAATTACCAAGAAATTCTCTATGTTGCCTTCAGGACTGGCTCATTGTTTCAGCTTTGACTAACACAGTAAAATCTGGTCGATTGATCATCCCAGAGGAAATGATGATGAGAAATAATTATCCATCAGTAATTTATTTGCACCCAGGCATGTAATTTTTACAGATCTAATTTCATTCCATATCAAGGCATAGAAGTTTATTCTCAAAATCTGTAATACAATATTTCTGTCATTATTAAATCCTGTGTGTAGTTTGAACACTACCTAGTTCATACAGATTAATGCTTATGGTATACTTCGCTAAAAAAATAATAATCACAACTGTACTACTGTAAATGCTTACAAAGGAGGAGTGAAATTATCAGATTTTTACTTCATAGATGCAGACATAACCAAAAAAGAAAAAAAATGTGCTAAGTGGAAGAAGTGATCACTTGTACCTTTCAGAACCAAAGAAATCTGAAAACTATACAAAGCTGTGAGACTATCAGTCATCTTGCAATTTCTGTGTAATATTACCAGATTGCTCCACCATAGGCATTACTGTTGTTACCACCAGAACTTAAGGGTTTTTTGCACTGTTGCAATAGAATAGTTTCATCTGAGTAGATAAGGCACTAATATTTGATGTTTAAAGACACACTTAAAAGACAAGTAAGAAGTTCACATGTATTAGAAAAGCAGAGTAATTTAGGGCTATTACAACATCTTCTTTAATGAAGCAATTAGTAATTACTTTAGCTATCCTTCAGATGTTTCAACAAACTGGTGGACTGTCATTAAACTATCTGATTTGAAAACATCTCAGCCTAAATAGCTTGGAAGTGTGCGGAAAAATAAAATCTTTTATTTCCTTTCATTCTGATTCAGCATTCGGCCTCCTCTTCAACTTAATCCAGACGCCACTAGTTGGACGAAGAATGAGCTCTCCAGTTATACCAAGGTCTTCTCGTTTTTGACACGAGTCCACCCAAAAGCGCCGCAGGATGAGGGCTAGAAGAGCTTTCTCCTCCATTTGAGCAAAGCGCTGACCTATGAATTACAGCACAGAAAAAAAAAAAAGTTATTATCAGGTTGCATCAACAGTTGCTGCATTTACATGCTCACAGGGATACCCCCAGAAACACAGGACAGCAAGGACTGTGCATCTGCCTCAAGAACAGAATTGGCTTTAGGCTAAAAATCAAGGTCATATGGATACTCCTGAAACTTGCACTTTTCTCTTCGGGACTACTCTGGCCTTCCTGCGACAATCCATAGCACATTCTCCCTCCCATAGTACATAGAGCTCAAACAGCAAAGAGGAAATGGTCAACACTTTACACGGAACTAATACAGAACACAGCCTTTTCATGTCTCGCAGGTGGACTAGTCAGGGGGAATGGATGACAGACCAGCAGGAGAAGATGAAGCATAAGGACAAGGAAATACAAATCCTGCTGTTCTATATATGCAGAGAGGAGCACAGGTGATACAACTGCAACAGAACAACAGAAGGACCTTCCTTCAAAGAACACTAAGCATCACACACACTGATGATTTGCTAGCACAGAGAGCAAAGTTCAATTTACATTTCAATTGAAATAGGAAAGGGGAGAACAGAGAAATATGAGGGAAGCCAAACCAAATGTCACAATCCAAACAGTTCAAACTGAACTGAAAATGGAAACAGGGCAAAAAACCCAGAGCTCAAGAATTTTTCTGTGCTCCCACACATTGTCCTGGTTTCAACTGGGATAGAGTTAATTGTCTTCCTAATAGCTGGTGCAGTGCTGTTTCTTGGATTTAGTGTGAGAATAATGTTGATAACACACTGATATTTTAGCTGTTGCTAATCCAGCACTTATCCTAAATTAAGAGTTTTTCAGTTTCACATCTTCTACCAGTGAGGAGGTGGACAAAAAGCTGGGAGGGAACACAGCCAGGACAGCTGACCCAAATGAGTCAAAGGACATTCCATACCACAGAATGTCATGCTCAGTATATAAACTCGAGGGGTGGAGGGAAGGGGGGGCTGGTCATTGTGTATCATTGTTATTATATTTTATTGTTATTATTTTATTTTAGTTATTAAAGTGTTCTTATCTCAATGCATGAGCTTTACTTCTTTTCTTCAATTCTTCTCTCCATCCCATGGAGAGGGGGGAGAAGTGAGAGTCAGCAGCTGCACGGTGTTTGGTTTCTGGCTGGGATTAAACTACAACACACGTGTACACCATGATGTATTTCTGCACTGATATTAATGAACCACCTCTCCTGCACATGTTCCTGTGCACCCAGGAACTAGCTAGATATGTAATATTAAATTAGATTCCTCTTTGGAACATGGGAAGACCTAGTCTACTGTTGTTATGGAAAGGGCACCTATTCCCAATGAGACAAATTAAAAACAAATGCCCCCCTCCCTCCCAAAAAAAACCCCCACAAAACCACCAAAGAAACAAATGAAACAAAAACAAATGAGCAAAACTGAAATCTCAGTAGATGCTGTATTTCCTGCTCTTGCAAATGGCATGGCAGTTGCTGAGTGTTCCCCATCCGCACTTAAGATCAGTGCAGGGAACAGTCTTCTCATATTCTACAATATAAACAACAATGCCCCAGCTCTGAGCACAGATAAATGCTGAGTGTCTCAGTGGTACCTGAAGAGCTAAGAAGTTCTGGCATGACAGTGAGAACACTAGAGCAACAACGGTGTCAGAAAGAGAGAAAAGAGTATATCAGTTGCAGACTGCATGTTTAGGACATAAGATAATGCACTACATAGATGAGATGTTTCCAGAGAAAAACAAGTTCAGGACATCTGCTTTCTCTTGCTCTCTCTTGCTGATACCAAGGATCAGAAAATTGGAAGCAATCCTGTCCTAACACAGGAGCCCATTAACATTCTGCCATGCTGCACAGGCAATGAGGACAAAATACCAGCATGATTGACATTGGACCCTGGAAAGAAAGGAAACTCTTGGTTAAAGAGACAAAATACGGCTGCTCAAGCATCAGGCTTGCAGAGGAGACAGCACCCTGAATTCAGGGAGGACAGAGGAGGGAGAAGGGGGGACACAATCAGCAGGCACATCAAGACTTAAATTTCTTACACACTCACTGCTGCCACAGTTACCACACCAAAAGCAGCACTACCACATTACAAGGCCTTCCTCTTCAGCCACCTACCAATGCAGTTCCTGGGACCAGCTGAAAAGGGCACATAAGCATATGGGTGCCTTCCCTTACAGTTTTCCGGGAGGAACCGCTCCGGCCTGAACTCCTCTGGCTCAGGGAAGATCTCGGGGTCTCTGTGCAGGGCATAAGTTACAACAACAATGTTTGTGCCTTTTGGTACCCGATATCCTCCTAAAGAGAAAAGGGAAAGGGAGAAGAAGGGTCAAAACAGCAGCAAATAAGTGACTTTCTAGACAAAACAGCACAATGAAGAAAATAAAATAATGCCACCTTTAACTTGGAAAACACTTCCACTGAGATGCTAGCAGAATAGGAAATGGTAAATGCAGAATGCTACTTACTAATAAAGCAATCCTCTCTCAAGACACGGCCAAAGAGAGGAACTGAAGGGAAGAGCCGAAGGGCTTCTTTCACAACACACTCAAGGTATTGAAGCTTCTTCAAGTCGTCCATTGTGATAGGACGCTCAGTGTTGCCTGTTCAAAAAACAGGGGGATGAGCAAAACCAAAACTCTCCATTTTCAGTCAAACTCATCCCAGCTCCCTTCAGGAACTCTCATCACTCACCAAGACCACATTGGAAGAGATGCTACACATACATTGAACATGCATGCCTTGCCCCAAAGACAAAGTTGGCTGTACTCTCCTACAGACCTTTCCAGCATCCATCTCAACCACCTCTAGCTATTGAAAGCTCCAGAAGGACCACAAAGCATGTTCCTATCTCCTCTTCTACGTCTAAGCTTACAATATACCACATCCCCGTTCACAAATGCAACCACCACCACAACCCCAATGAAGGGGGAATGGAAACATACCAAACACCTCGTCCAGTTCTCTGTGAACCTTCTTCTGGGCTTCAGGATGACATCCAAGTAAGTACAGGGACCAGTTCATAGCAGCTGCTGTTGTATCATGGCCCTAGAGGTCCAGATTTACAAATACATTCACTTCAACACTATTCCTGTGCCCAAGTAGGCTTCGTAAATACTTAGGTATGCAGACAGTATGGAAAGTGAGACGACTTATTCCCATGACCACAAGAAAACCAAAAATCCAGAGTGAAGAATTCTATCCAACATGCTGATTATCAGGTTATAAGATGGCCCATAAGTCTATCAGATGCCTGAAAACTGTCCAAAAGGGAAAAGCATTGAAATAACTGAAGCAAACATCCCTGCCTCCCAGAAGCTGCATGAACTACCAGTATCTACACAATGAAACAGATGTATATTCATCTTTTTGGATACTGTCCAGTCAACAAAGTAATATCTGGGGGGCTAACAACTACCACAAGAGAGATACAATGGACACAATCTGTAACCTTTACAAAACTATCCAAAGAAGGGTACAAAACTATCCAAAAAAGGGTCTAATGAGACACAGTAGAATGGTCATAGAAGGGAAAAGTTCTTGACTTCCTATGAGAAAGGGATCAGCTACCACAGTTCTTGGCATCACAGAAAAACTTGGAAAGGAATCAAGGGGAATAGGAACAAAAAAGAGGGAGGAACAGAAAAGCGAAAAGTTGAGCAACAAAGGGTTTTGGTACTAAAAGAGGTGCACTTGTGAAGTTCTCTTTAGAATCTATCCATGGAGTAGTACAAGAATGGTAAGACAGGAAGAGAGTTTCCCTAGATTACAACAGCAGTAACACGACTCTGAATTAAGCTCTTCAGAGATAGAATTCATGTCCAACTAATGGAGCAGTGTGGAAAACCTGTGAAAGTCTTCTACAGATCCTTCAACGGACAAGGAATCAGACACGAGATGACAGTACTAATGCAGAGTTGCTGACAGAACCAGGAAGTTACAGCCAAAGTGGCAAGGGAGAAAATGTGAGGAGAGCTGACAAAATGCAGGGCAAAACACTGGAACTATTCAGAGCTCTCTTCAGCAGTAAAGATGTTTGCAATAGGAGCCAAGACCCCATGGCCTATGTAAGCCATTAAGCTCTTGCTACTCACCTGCTTTCATGAGTAGAGCCTGCTCACATAGACAGGACCTACCACGTGTATTGCCCAACAATTTGCCAGTGCACATAGTTCTGGATCAAATGTTTCTATCCCTCAGTAGTTTTGATCCCACAGATGTTTCCTCTTAGGCTTCCAGAGCTAAAATAACTTTATACTAAAAGCAATCTCCTGAACTAAGAAAAGGAAGAGTCACTACGTGCAAATGGTAAATCTCACAAAAATCAACAACCAATGTGTTCCTTGTGTACCTCAAACATGAAAGTATCCACTTCCTCCCGAATGTCCCTGTAGCTCAACTTGTTCCCTTCATCATCTGTTGCACACAGCAGCATGTCCAGGAAAGCTTTTCTCTTTTTGGAGCCACTTTTCTCAGAGTTGCCATCAGTATCACCTTTTGTTTGCTTGGTGTTTTCAAGTTCTGCAGCTTTTTCTGCAATCACCTGAGATTAGAACTATTATATTAGATATGATGTACGCAGCATACGTGCACAGTCTACACCACACAGGTTTGTCCCAGCTTATTAAAATAACAACATCCATCTGTAGCAGTCTACATGAGCTAGTTAGCACAGCTGTCAGTGTTAGCTCATGAACTTTAACTGACTTCTTGTATTAGTAGGTGAAATGTGACCAATCCCTCCTGTCCCAAGCAACAGAATGAAGCTTGAATAACCATTGTGTGATCATGAAAATAGATAGCCAAACTACACAAACAACTTGTTGATCATCAAGAAGTGTAAACACATCCAAAATATCTGTAATAAGCCAACTGTGAAATCCAACAATAGCAACAGCAAATTAAAATCATCACCATGGTTTGAACAGACTAATCACCAAGATGTTCTATACCCTATCCAATAACTTAGGAAAGGATCTGGGCTTCCCAGATGCTGAAGAGAAGCCAGGGTACCCCACAATCTTGCATCAGGACTACATGGCCTAGTTCAAATCACTACACTAAAGCTTCCCAAATTTTTTTCAGTTTGAGAGCAATGTTTGAACTTTCCGTTTTAGGTCAAAGTGCAGCCTCAGTGACAGAGATTTCCTGCTGTTACCACTGCTGTTGTAACAGCAAAATAGAACCCTTCAATAAATTGGTATTGCTCTCAACAACAAAAATAAAGGCTGTAGAGTATGTAATTCTGTCAGAGGGAGCACACACACAACACATTGCTTCCCTTACTGAACATAAACATATAGAAACACATATTGAACCACCTTTTGTCTCAGTGTGTTCTGTCAGCAACTATACTAGGTGGTATTATTATTTACTTTTCCTTTGTTATTTTCTAAGATTTGGCTTCCTATATACTATGCAGTAGCCCAGCATGGCAAGACAGCAATTGTTACTTTAGGTCCCTTTAAGAGTCTCCCTCATGCCTCACTTCTGCAATTTCCAACAAAAGGAAGCAAAACATGAACTACTTAGGAAAAAATAATTATAGATTCAGTATGGCTCATTATATGCAGTTAAAGTTTAGAGGTTATTTCCTTTGTTCCAGGCAATGATAGAATGACATTGCAGGGTACATAAACCAATTTCAGGGAAAGCAGCATCCTGGTAGCATCCTAGCAGTAACAAATCTTTGGGAAGGCAAGAACAGCACAGAGGCTATTTGGTGAGAGAAAGGGGTGTTAGTTGCACAGTCTAATGTGGTGAGAAAATGCTGTGGTTTATGCCAGATGAGTGACGCATGCTTAATGGTTTCTGTGTCAAAGTGCCTTACTGCTGACGTGGGGACCTGTGGGGACCTGTATGTGTTTGCTCATTGCAGCAGTTCTGCTCCAAATAAGGGAAAATGAATACAGGCTTCCATTTCTGAAGGCTGGACCAAGTGACATAACCAAGCAGAGCATCCTGTGTTTACTGGTACAAACTTGTCAATGAGCTGTTGCAGGTGATTCAGATGTGGAACATCTGGGGCAGAACAAGAACTCAGCAAACACCTGTTGTTTGTTTCAGTTGTCAAGGTCCTGTAAGTCTTGTTAGTCCCTTGCAGTAGTATACACCCTTGCTTAAATAAAACAGAGCTCCTGACAGAAGTCAGCTGTTGTCTCATTTTCAGGGAGTTCCTCAGCATACCAATGGAGAGGTAGTTCTCCTCTTAATAGATGCATATCAAGGGGGCTGAACCTCACCCCATTTGGAAGCTTTAATTCTAATAACTGGAATGTACCATTAAAAAAAAAAATTTAAAAAAATCTATACTGTATCTGTAAAATTGTGAAGGATCTTGAGGTTCTTCTCATGTTCTCTTCCTGCCTTGAACAGCCTATATACACGATCAGGCCAAAGCCAAGGGCTCTTCTGTCGCTCGTGGATTAGATCACTCATCCTAGGGGCACAACAATTACATTACGTAACATTTCTTGACAAAAAAAAAATAAATAAATTTACAGCACACTTTCAAGAAACAAAAAAGTTCTACTTCCCTCAATGAAGGCACTTAACATACTGCATGGGTTTAAACACATTTTCTGAAAATTCTCAAAATTCACGTAACCTATTCAACATCACCATGATTATTTACATCTTTAAGCCCTGATCTCTGAGAAGGACAGCATACTCTCATTTAGTGGGAATCCTCTTGAAACAGCCA
Organism: Brachypteracias leptosomus; assembly: GCA_013401335.1. Taxonomy (NCBI): domain Eukaryota; kingdom Metazoa; phylum Chordata; class Aves; order Coraciiformes; family Brachypteraciidae; genus Brachypteracias; species Brachypteracias leptosomus. The sequence continues at coordinate 42,486 of VYZX01024603.1, forward strand.
TATAAAGTGACCCCGTCCAGTCCCACTCCACATCAGTAAAGCACTGACCATGCTGAAAAGACATGTACAATCTGAAAAGACTGCTTGTGTAAAGGCACCGAAGTATCCGCTCCATGACCTCAAACAGCCATCTAAAAGCAGTACATTCCTACCTGACTGCCCAGATATCGCACATGCCAGACAGCACGTGAAAAGTATTTGAAATAGAGATTACAAGACCACAAATATGCTAAAAAACAACTGGAGTACATTTAGAAGGGCTGATATCATTCCTATTAGGCTCTTGCACATGCTTTCAGCTGCAGAAAGACTTTCAAGGAGTAATTATTACATTTAGACCAACTTGGGTCAGTTCACTACCGTTGGGGAAAGGCCAAGGAACCAATCACAATCAAACCCTTTAATTCCACCCCTTTTTGGTAACACACCTGTCTCAATAAGCCCCACCAAAGGCTAGAGGTCAGATGCCACAGGCAGCTACACATCATCCAGGCTGACACACCAGTGTGGTAGGAATAAAGACCATGCTTTTCTTAGTCCACTGGATAGTCACATACAATTTGAATGGCGTAAATACTGCCATGAGCTGCAGAGCAGCAGCACCTCAGCTTTAACATGCTGTGTAAACCAGCATCTTCCCAATTTTACCAGTTATATGAAATTTTACAGTTCCATCTTTTGTTTTTTAACCTCCTGTAGCAATGGATTAACTGAATGGTAGCTTGCACTTCTTTAAAGCCTCAACCTCCCCTTGCATATACTCATACCAGAAAATGCATTAAAATCTGCAGATCAAAATCCTGCCTTCTCAGCTTTCTACCTCCATTTATAATCCCCTGGCCCTCCCTCCTGGCTCACAGCAGATGATATCCTGACACCAGCAGCATCAACTCCAGTCCAACTACAAAACAGTCAAGGAAAATGTCCATTTACCTGTAGACAGCACGAACATACTCGGAATCCTTATTCTCCTGAGCAGACACATTCCTGCCCATCGCTGTTTCTAGGAGAAGGAAATCATCACCAGTTCATGAGCGCAAAGGAAAAATGTGGCATCCCTGTACACAATAGGTTATCAGTGCTCCCAGTCTCTGACTGTCACCACACCATCCTTTCAACAGATCCCTTTCCAGATCATGAGCTTGCTTTACATTTTCATGCTCAGGAACTCTGCTCCTCAACACAACTTCACTTCAGGCTCTGCCACAACTATCCCACAAACTCACCTGCTTAGATGCACACAAGACACCCTAGGAGAAAGGATGGCCTTGGAAGGATGGACATGTATTCACACAATATGCTGGGACATTCCTCTTCAGCTGTCTCCTCACACAACATACACAGCTCCACCCATGACCCTCTATTATCTTTCACAGCCCTGCCACAGCAACTGAAGAGAACTTACCACAGATGATATCAAGGGCACACAGAGTGATGTCTAGAAAGATATCAAATGGTTCCTTGTCAACATGCTTCTCAAGTTTCTCCATCAAAATGTTTCCTTGTTCATTCATAACCTCTAGAAAGTCAGCTAAGATTGTGAAGTGAAATGTGGGAGTTATCATCTTCCTCCGTGATCGCCACTTGTCTCCAGTGCTGCAAAATTAACAGGGAGAAGGAAAGGGTTAAAAATTCCAAGTCAAAAATAAAACCCTTACCATCACAGGAAGTACACAGTAAAAACTGCAGCCTTGAACACCTCCACAGATGGACACACTGTGTCCATTTCTTGCCCCAGCTCTCTCCAAAGCACGAGCCACTATTTCTATAGTTACTCTCAATCAAAGAAGATGCCAACAAGCCTTCAGGCAAGTACAGCCTCCTGGTTGCTCAGTGCACAGGCTCAGAGGGATCAAGCAGAAGCCATCTATAGGACAAATCAGCTATTCAGCATCAAGGCCTCAAATTATCACATTGTCTCTGCAAAACATTACACAAACTACTGTTTCAAGGTCTGGCTACAAAGTACTTCCTTGGAGACAGGCACCCACCTCCCACACATCAGTGAAAGAGCATGGAACCACAGCAGATGACATCTGCTTCCTGGGGGTTCTTGTTTGCTTTTGCTGAATCACATGCCCCACAGGCATACAACTGTCAGCTCTGCTTATAGAATAAACCATCACACAACTTCTGTTAACCTGCTATTGGGGAACACCTCAGATCACCTTATCTGCTTGCTGTCTACCATTACTGCCCCTCCTCAGCAAAGACTGGAACATTCTTCATTATGTTTTTTGCAGGTACAATGAAGTTGAAACACTTCTAACTCTGTCTCTGATGGAGACAAACCAATCAGTAAGGAAGACTAACAGGGAGGATACACAATGATGCCCATGGACCTGAACTTTGTTACTGATTATTGCCTTCGTAAGGGCCATGAATGAAACTCAGAATAAAGGACATTACTCATCCGTTCCCATAAACTTTTGCCTCCCACACCATAAGATCACAGCTGGCTTTTATAAAACCATGGTCCCATCACAAAGCATGAGGAGTTCAGACTCCAAAAAAGCAACAAAGTTCACTGCTAACAGGGGGACCTGGACCTTCTTGCACAAACGTAGAAGAGGCACAAAGGCACCAGAGCCAATCTACATTCGCCTTGCTCTGACTCTTGAATTATCTACAGGATCCAGACCAAGTCTTCCTTGACTCTTCCAAGAACAGAGGACACCAAGCCCTTACATCACTGCTCCTCTCTCTCTGCACTCCTGGACTTGTTCTTTTACCCAGGCTCATTTCTTACAAGCCTCCACTTCATGAAGGGTGTAGACACTTTCTCATCCTACCCCAAAAGCATCACCAACCTCAGGCTCATCCTACTGGTTTGCAGCATCACCAGCTGAGATAGGCAATGCACACAGCTGAAGTCTGACCACAGACCGACCACTCAACACACATCACAACATTCAAAACATCCAGTGTGTAGCACTGCGGACTAAAGGCACCACTTGCCATAGCATACAACTCCCCAAATTTCACATTCATTTAAAGCCTTTGGGCAAAAAAATTAACAATGGCCAAATTTGCCAAGAAACAGATAATGCCAAAAGATTGTTATAGGACATTAGCTGCTAAAGACCAACCAAGACCATCACAAGCAATAAGACTTCTACAGCTATCATCTACATCTCCATTCAGAGATACACACAGCATTTCAGCCATCAAGCCCTCCTCCTATCAGATACCCTGCAAATTTAAAAAAGACAACGCATCTACATTTCACTATACCTTGTCAGAAGTCCAGTACCCAGCCATGCATGCAGGAATTTGTACAGATACGATTTTTCTAAGTGTTTTGAATTGTTCAGAATAACCTGTCAATAAAATGAAAGGAGAGGAAAAAACATCACTTGTTAGATAGAGATTTTTTTAAGCTGAGATCATTTCACACAACTTCAATTCCTCCACAAAAATGCCCCAAGTAAATGCACAGTAAAATGCACAATCTTTCAGTACAAGCTGGTACACAGAGGAAACATTGAGTTCATACCCTCAAGTCTTTCTGTAAATATCCAAATCCTGAGAAACAATTAAATACCCCAAAATTACCACTCTCACTCCTTTATCTTCCCAGAAAAGAAAAATCTGTGTTGTAAGTCACAGTTAAAGTTCAGAAAACCCAATGGTTTCCAGCCTTAAAATTCACAAGTAAAATCTTTAATAAACACTCCAACAAAGAAGCAATTCTATCTTTTCAGTTCAAGGACAATCATTGTCAGTAGCAAAACTAACAACTACATTTCATGGCATCAAGACAGACCCACCCATGCAGAAATCAAACACAAACATCACAACCTGCGTTTCATAACATTCTATCCATATTTCAGTGGTCCTATCTTTCCTGCTATCTGCTTGTCCATTCTGATCTTCAAAGCAGAAGCTTACACACATGTGAAAACAAAGTTAAAGGAGATGCCTCTTTGCATAAGAGGTACAGAGTCAGTGCTTTCATTTGCTGGCCATCTTCAGTATTTCCTTTTCTCCAATATGAGGCTTTTTATATTCTTCTGCTTTTAGCTTTTCTTTAGCGCTGAGTCAGAGGATAGTCTCCCAGCCCTTTTTTGCAAAAATTACTTTGAAACAATAGAACCTATCAGGTTGGGTGCTGCTTTGCCTGACAGTAAAATAGTGGAGTGCTGGGGTCTGGGCTGTGGGCTCTGAGCTGGAGTTGACCTACCGATGAGTCACAACCCAGCAACATGTTTTGTTCCCCAAGTGGTTCCCCCAGGCCCCAGAGGCAGAACCTGGACCACCTGTGTGAGGCCCTGCCTTCCCCCAGGTGATCATGGTTGGGGTGGTGGGCGAGGCTAGAGATATATTAACCAGGAACCGACCAGTTTGAGAAGCAACAAGGAGATCATCAGTTTGAAGAGAGGTCCTGGGGAAGAGAGTTCCTGTTGGAGACAGCTTGTTGAGCTCTCTCTCTCTCTCAGTGGTGTGTTCCCCTTCAGCTGATTTGAGATGGAGGAGAGCAAACAGATAAAGAACAAAAGATGAAGGTATGCTGAGGAGATGTTGCTGAATTTGATGTTGGCCTGAGGAAGAAGAGAGCTAGCAGCACAAATAGACAGGAGACAAACACACTCACCTCCACAGTGTCAGGGTGATACAAAATCATGAAAGGCAATGGTCCTACCCAAAGTTTGATCAATGGCCAACTCCTGAACTCTTCAGCATAATATTGTAGTTGTTTAAAAAAACCTGGAATGAAAAAGGCAGATTAGATTTTTTTTAAAAAGAGGATTTTGCTGAATAAGCAAGACTTCTGTAACGAACTCTTTTTCACCATATGTGCTGTAATTGTTTTTGTTGTAGTTTTACCTTGCAACTATGATCAAGCACCTAGCTATTTAGCTGTACTGAAGGAGCACTTCTTTATGGCTGCATTCTTGAAGACACTCTATTCTAGAGACAGCTCTCCTAGCTGCAGATAAGGCAGCTTGATTTAAGAAGTCCCAAAGCACTGCAGCATGGGCCTTCTGTACTGCAATGCTCTTTGTAACAATTAGAGACAAACCAAATTTTATCAAGGCTATGATTACATTTTTGCTTATCTGACATTAGCTAAAGTGCTTTATTAAGATACTTCTTTACTTTTCAAGTCTTTTCCCATCTGACACCTCACTGACAAGTACTACATCTGTGGTACACACACAAACTATGTCGTGCACAGTCATGGCAGAACATTGCATAGGAACCGGGATCATTTGAAATGTCTAGTTTCTTATAGCTGGACTCCTGAAGAAAATCACTGGAGCCTTTTCACTGTTACTGTTCGTCTGCAAACAAATTACTTCTTACTCCGATATGCCTAAATCCTCTCTCTCTCATAACCCTAACCATCAGTGATGGTTTGCAGGTCTAGCAGAGGCTTTTGACAGCTGGCTGCTCCAGGATTAAATTCCACTCTTGTCCTTTTAGAAACCTTACCAAAGGGTAAGTGATTGATTACAGGGCCACTGTGGATTTGGCAATTCAGATGTCCCCATTCTAAGTGCACAGAATCATTTATGCTATGGATCACTTGAGAGATACCAGTATTGTCCAGCTGCCTTTTGGACTTCATACCAGTGACCTCAGAAATCTAGTCAATTCTCCACCCATGTTATTATTCACTTATCCCTTCTACTCCACCCTCATGAGACCCCACCTGGAGTATTGTGTCCTGTTCTGGAGCTCCTATTACAAGAAAGATATGGACGTGCTGGAACGTGTCCAAAGGAGGGCCATGAGGACAATCAGAGGGCTAGAGCATCTCTCCTACGAGGATAGACAGAGAGTTGGGATTGTTCAGTATGGAGAAGAGAAGGCTGCGAGGGGACCTTATTGTGGCCTTCCAGTATCTTAAGAGGGCCTACAAGAAAGCTGGGGAGAGACTTTTTAGGATGTCAGGTAGTGGTAGGACTAGGGGAAATGGATCAAACTTAGAGATGGGTAGATTCAGATTAGACATTAGGAAGAAGTTCTTCACCATGAGGGTGGTGAAGACACTGGAACAAGTTACCCAGAGGGGTGGTGGAAGCCCCATCCCTGGAAATTTTTAAGGCCAGGCTGATTGGAACTAGATGATCTTTAAGGTCCTTTCCAACTCTGACAATTCTATGATTCTATGATCCCATCTACATCTTTTCAGTTTAGCTATATAGAAAGCATTGGAGATGGTATCAAAGACTTCACTGAACCAAATTAAACACCATGTGCTGCTCTTCCCTTGCTCACAGATCAAGCTAACAGAGATAAGAGAGCATCACGGAGAGCAATTAGGTTCATCATTCTGCAATTCTAGAGGAGGTTGTTGCTATCAGGATGCTCAAGGATTAAATATGCCTTTGCCTTTTCAGAAATAAAATTAGCAATAAATGACTCCCTCCAAGGCCTCTGCAGCATTGAACATTCAAAGCTCCCCAAATCAAAGGAAAGAAAAGGAAAAAATCCTAGTTTCCTAACAGATACCCAAATACATCATTCCCTAGTCTTAGGCAAAGACACATTAGTGCTCTCTCAAGGACTTACAAAAAAAGAAGGTACCATTGATCAATGCCAGAATAGATAGGTTTGCTTCCAAAGGATGTACTGCAAATATTCCACAAGTCTTTTTGCAGCTAATGCACAAATCTAAGGCGCAGTTAATTCTGAAAATGACTCAGCATGCCAAAATCCCTGGCACATGACCACTTGGTGGGAGACAATTGTTTAAAGAAGTATTTTTCCTTCACAAGCTAAAAGCTTTGTTTGGATCACAGCTAACAGCTATGAGAATACAGTTCTCCCTGTTGTGAAACAGCACTTCCTGAGAGAACACCCTGCATGCCTCCCTGTTGCAAAAACACTCCACAGTGTTCATGCTCCACCTCACCAACAACTGGAAATGGGTCTGAGTCCAGCATCAGCATCTGGAAGCCACTGTCAGATTGAATCTCCAGTGAATCACCTAAAGGTGATGGCACACCCTACAACAGCCTCCCAGCCAGCCATAGCTTGACCACCCAAGCACCTCATCAGCACTGGCTCCCCATGAAGTGCAGGGACCTCACAGCTGGGCTATGGCACAACATAAGCTGCCCTTACCTTTTCCTTCCCGATTCAAGCATGGAGCATTTCCCAGCAAGGGAAAGCAGGGGCTGACACCCGGGATCGGCTTCATCACCCACCATAGCCTCCAGTAATCCATCAGGGAGGGCAGGGAGCACAAGATCACAACCGTCAACAGCAGAGCAATGACCCCAGTCCCCAGCAGCTGGAGTCCCCCCGCGGCTCCCTGCATGACCTCCATCACCACCTCGCAGCCTCCTGCTCGGAGCCTTGATCCCTATGCTGCCTGTACCCGCCGCTGTGGACAGCCAAGGGTGCTGGGACCCGGGTCAGGAAAGCTGGAGGCGGAGCTGTCAGACGTCCCGAGGCACAGCTTCCTGCCATGAAAATAAACAAAGATATAAAAAACACATCGTGGAGAGGCTGTCTGCAAGCACTTCCTGATGCAGGGCAGCCAAAGGGAACGGTCCTGTTTCCCTGCCCTTCACTTGGCTCCACTGACTCAAGTGAAGAGCAAGGAAGTTCTTCAGAGGCCTGTGCAATGCCTCAGAAGAAAAAGACACAAATTGCTGTCAAGAGAAAAGGCCTTTTTGCTGATTTAGATATCGAGAATGGACATCCTTTCATTTTTCTCTATCTGTTTTCAGGTGCTCAGGGAACACCATTTTGCCGTACAGAACTGCTTCAATGCTCTCTAACACAATGCCTGAAGGGTTTCAAGTGCTTTAGATGGGGAGTACCTTTCTTCAGTCAGGTTGATGGCTTCAAGGGGTTACACAAACCAGAGCCCGTACAGACCATATAGACCTACAGTCAAGAGCAGCACTGCAAAGCACACTGATGCTTCTTGGCTCAAATGGCCTTTACTGATCTCACTGCTGAACACTCAGTCACAGGCTGAAGACTGCCAATAACATGACTGCAGCACCAGCACCTGTGTCACAACTTGCAAAGTGCTTGGGTAGAAGTGGTCCATACCTACCATATAGCCCCTATAATCCTTCCTGCTTTGGGAGGATCCAGGGTCTCTTCTCACTGCTGCAGGGCTGTTGAGTGTCTACTACTCAAGGCCTCCAATGCTCAGAAACCTTGTAGTCATAAAGAAGTTAGGTGAAAAGACAGCAAGGCTCACACTCAATATGCAAAACCTCACCCCCTAAAAATACCACAAAAATCTTATAGCCACAGTCATGCTTCTCCTGCCCATTTTGTACCAAAACTGACTGCATCAGCTTTTTAATAAACCAACAAACAGCATAAGCAAAGCAACTAAGATAAGAAACATAAATTGTCAAAGATCAGAACATCAGAAGCCAAGGAAGGGTAAACAATCCTTGGCAGCAGAGAGGAGTAAATTTTGGCACCTTATTCCTGCAATCCCCCTGCAAACACTTTATCATAAATGCTGATTGCATTTTTTCTGCACAGTAAACAGCTGTAAATGACCTTTGCTATTCTTGCTGTTATTTGTAAAGGTTTGTGATAGAAAGCAGCAGATATGCATAAGGAAAGCTACATAGCCATCAGTCTCCTGCTCAGGTGACATCCCAGGAAGAAAGCAAGAGTGCAGAATTAAGAGGCTCACCTTTTGACTTTGTAACACAGAGATCAGCTGGGTAATTATACTCTCTCTTTCATAAAAATCCTTGCAGTTTGTTGCCTTCATGTAGTTGATAACTAAATGAAGTGGTTAATTGTGATTCTTAGACAACAAACTGTGTTTCTAACTGCTGGTAACTCCTTCTGCAGGAAAAAACTCAAAAACAGTGGAACAGTAAGGACAGGGTGAAAAGTCACAAGGAAAGCAATAGGGAACACAGCAGAACAAATGTTGCAAAATCCTGCCAGCAGCTGGCCATGGTGATGCTGCTAACAAAAGGTGGTAGCTACACTGGAATGAGATTTAAAAGATAGAAGAAATAAGAGGTCTGGTATCTGTGAAGCTAATTATGTCACTGAGACTTGCAATTATTACAAACCTTGGAGGATGTTCTGTAGGAGAGGAACTTTCTGCCTGAGCTATTTGCTCAGTGTTGAATTTCAGCAGGCACTCCACTGGTTAGTAAATCTTTGCTTTTATAAAGGTATGCAACAGTGCAAATCTGCTTTGACTCAGCCTCTCATCTAAGTGGAAGCCTATCTGCCCGTGCTGACAGAAGTCACGTACCCTCTCAGGCAGCTATGTCAACCCACAGGCACAAGGACAACAAAGGCTTCGGCTGGTCCCTAGAATGCAGGCCTGGATTCTTTGATAAGGAAATCAATGAAACCATCATTACCAGCAAGAAAAACAAAATCTCAAAGCAAAACAAGGGTAAATTGGATCTGATACAACAGAAGGATGAAAGAGAAGTACACAACAAACTCTGAACAACTGTGGTGTGCTCTTTACACTAGTCCTTTGCCCCAGCCAAGACATACCTGACATTTTTGCCATCCCTTTTAAAACACACAGAATCCACAATATGCAAGATTACTCGGTTGCTAACTTAGCAATCACTACAATTAATTTGCAATTAGGAAGGCTTTTTCTTTGAAAGTTTCCCTCTTTCTCAACATAAGCAATTACAACATGATTACACTAACTTGAGCTGATAAAAAAAAAAGTCAATTTGCAGTCCACCACAGCTATTACCTGCAGAAAGAAAAGATAACACAGCATGTCTACATTTTAAAAAAAACACCATGAGTGCTGAACAGCTCAGAGACCTCCCTCAATCCTCAGAGAAATTTTAGGGCATAATGCTGAACTTCATGCCACTGTAGACCAAAAGCCAAGGCTTCAAATCCCAAAGCTTGAGGAAGACTCCAGCTTCAAATCCTACTGTGGGTTATCTTTCCTCACGCAGGTAAAGTTGATTAACAGCATCTGAGAGTCAGAGACCACGGTTACGTTTTTCAGCACCAGACTGATTGCTGTGATGCTCACCACAATCACGCAACACCATTGCTATGGTTTCTGCAACCTGGTGTTTACTGTGCAGCAACAACCACTCTGTCCCATAGCATTCATAGCCATCATTTGGGCTCCTTCACTACGTGAAATTTTGCTTGAATGAATTATCCTCAACAGAAAAGTTTGCCTCCTCCAAGAAAGCACAATCTTCCATGCCAGGTCATAACACGTCTTGCAACAAAGCAAGCCAACAGCCATACCCCAGAACACAGCCTACTGTTGTAAAGCAATTCTGATAATGTACCAATGATGTTGTCATAAGTAATAGACATTAATGCCAAGCAGCTACCAAAGCATCACGCCTATTTTTATTCATCTATGTGTCAAGGAAAAACCATAATCCCAAACTGGATGGCCACAACCCACCCCAAGGTCACAGGTATAGATTCTGTCCCATTGTTCTGAAGTTCCTCTAGATCCTACAGTGCCTCCTCCTTGCTAAACTCTAGCATGTTTAAAGAAAGCATTTAGCAGAATGCTATATTCACATGAAGCAAGCCAGAGGTCATGAAGCATTCATAAAGGGGCAGTTTAAGATCAGGAAGAACTTGTGATGGTGGGTCACAAAAACACATACTGTTGTAAATCTGCTCACCTGCACTCTTGACATGTGGAAGATTTGGTGTCTGACACTTGTTCTAGGAAATTTACTGTCCACATGTGATGTGCCTGCATATAACACAGTCATAGCTGTACAGTCTGCACTTCGTGAAGTGCCAGATGATGAAGTACTCTTCACTGTGTGGTTTCCAATTCCGCCATTACAGAACTGAACTGACACATATTCATCTTTTAATTTAGTCCACAGCATATGATCTGGGCTGCCATGAAGTTCCACAAGATGGTAAGGGACACATTTCACCACCATTTATCTTCTTGTCAATGTCTACATCATACAGGAGGGAGCACTTACAAGAGCAAAAGTACATTTTGGACAGATCACTGAAGACAACTTAAATGTGAGTTTTGGACATTATGTCATTTTTGACCTGAGATTTCTGAAGAAACTGCATCAAATTGACCTGTAATTGTATGAAACTGACCTGGAAATCCAAAGCAAAAGCATTCTGCTTTCTCAGATACTATAACATAGTATCACTGTGACTAAACTTAGTGTAGCCAAAAAAGAAAAATACTAAGCCAGGGAAGTAATTTATAAATGCTTTCATTTACTCAAAAGAACGGAATGCTTGATGACCATTTACAAAAAACAGAAAAAATGATTAACAGTACAGATATAAAACATACATTAGAAACGCCTTCCCTTGGACTACCAATCCTTGAACATTCATAAAAAGAAGTGAGGAGCATTGTTACTAGTTTCCAAGTAAAAAGAATAGAACTATTTTCTAACTGCACAATTTGGGCAAATCATTAAGTTTTTCCCCTCCACCCTTTCCCCTTCAACAGCTCTTTAACCACATCTACTTGAACTGAAGGCTCTCCGATGGAGAAGAATCCCTGGCTGTGAATTCACATGGTACTAATAGCCAAGGGTCTGATCAGGGCTGTGATCTCTGGACAGAACGTAATTCCAGTCCCCTCTTTGATCTTCCCATTCGGGTCCACACAAAGAGATATGAAATGATGCTTTGAACACTTAGGTACATCTTTTAATAGGGTTAATTTGTACAACAATAGAAAATAACTTATAAGAAATCTCAAGAAGTGGGAACAGTCTTAACAACTTATCAGCATGTATAAATTACTCAGCCTCTATAAATATGTTTGGCCTGACAGGGAAAACATTACTTCCCGTAAACAAAGTTTATCCCAATAGTAGCCATAGTTACTAATGATTAGAACAGCATAAGTAGAAGCAATTAATGAATTCCATCTCAAAAGAATTACAGGAAGAAAAAAAAATAGGGACACACAATATTTACAAGACAGCAACTACAATAAGCAGACAGACTAAAAAAAAAAAAAATGGAGAAATGTTAAAACAGCCATTAAAGAGGAGATACTGCAAACTCCTGTTTAAAAGTATAAATTCTATATATGACTGATGTTTGGATAGACTAGAACATCTTTAACAGTGAGGAAACACGAAAAAGTGGGAACAGGACTTCATGGCCTAAACATAACTTATTTGCTTCTATAGGCAGAATAACAATTCCCTAAGGAAAGACATAAAGGAGTAATGCCTGAGAAGAAAGTGCAGCAGCAGCGTCTTGGCTCTGCAAACAGTGCAGACACCTCAACCATTTATTTAATTTTGCCCTAATTCTTAATCTAACCTCTGGTCAGACAACTTTAGAAGGCAATGCAGGCATCCTGAGGATTGAAAGGCTCAGCAGAAAGCAGCATACTGCGTATGTCCTCTTTTCCACAAGATACTAGCTGCCAAATTTAGGGCTTTGGTCTTCCACTCAGTGCAGGAGGTTTCTGCTTCTACCTAAAATAGGTTAAGAAGCAATTTGAAATCTCTTCCTTGAGATTGGCAGATTTCTCTGAAAGGATCCGTAGTGATGCTGTGAGCCTAGAAAAACAATAAAGCATTCTTTGTTAATTGCCATAGAATCTGAAAGACACTCCAAGATTATGGATGAGTTACTTCCATCAGCCTGCTCAGATCAATATTTGCTAAACTGCCCTTCTTTCACCTCCTTTTATATAATTATGTCAATCACATAATCATTTAAACTCAAGGAACTTCCAAACAACTGAAGGTTAGGTACAAGCACTCAAATACCTCAGGAACTAGCAAGCCCTCTTTATTGCAACAATGGAACTAAATATGCCACACTGGGCTGCTCTCTTTTTCAGTGTTATAAACAGAAAACATAATTGCAAATCAAGATTTTTTTTTTTACTTAAGAGAGCTTTATACTTATGTTAAAAATGCACATCTCCTATTTTATTTTTCCTCCCACAAAGTTTACTAATTTAGTTAATTCTTTGGGGCAAAAATAAAATTTGTCATGAAACAGTATTTGTGTTGCTACTCCACATCACAACAACAACAACAAAAAAAATCTTTGCAGGATTCCCAACAATCAGTTAGGGCTAGCTCAGATCAAGTGAGAAGAAACTTCGAAACCAAACTCAAAAGATCCTGCTAAGTACACCTGTTCCTCATTTACGCCAATATGGGTATCCCTGAGCACTTCTTGACTGTACTATAGATTAATAAGTTTTGTTGGCCTTTTGCCTTCCAAGTGACTCTTACTTTGCCTGCCAATGCAAAATCCTTGACCTATTCCTCTGTGGTTAGCAAAATCCATGGGAGTCAGTGATCTCTTCTGAGGTGTGTCTGTCTGCAAGGAAAAGACATACTATTAGGTAGTATGGTATTGAAGTGGTTTGATTAGTTTTTATGATCTAGTACAGCAGTTTCTCAAAGGAACCATTTAATGCATTAGACCTAAAAAAAAAAATAAATTAATTTTAAAAAATGTTCCTCATACACTAACCCTGCTTTCCAAGGTCCCACACCCTCCCAAAGCCTTTTAACATCCTCCTCTCTACAGGAAGCAGGAACCCCTGTACATCAGAAATCAGGAGAGACCCAGTAAAAGTGACCTTCTGCAGACCAACAGTAGGCATGAATGGGAGCTTCTTCACTTTTCTACATCTTTACTTATATTATAACATACCCTGAATGTATGAGTGGTGTTGGGCCTTGAAAATCGATCAATGATAACAGTTCTTTCTCTGAGCGGCCGCTGCTCTGTACTGCCAGGCACTGCACTTGACACTCTGCTATGAGCATATTGCCCTCGACACTGACAGAATTAAAAGAGCATTAAGAGAATGCAGCAATTTAATTGGTTAAAACAATTTTTCCATTGCCATACAAAAACAAAAAACCCACAAGAGAAGGAGAAAGGTAAAATGTTTTCACTAACCAAAAGCACCAATTTGAAGTAATTTAAGTGCATTCATGTTCACAAACAGATTTGAGACTGTTCCTTAATATTAGTCTATAATCCACAAAGGCTTATATTACAGCAGTAATAATAGACTTTACATGTGCCTCAATTCAGAATATTATTCAGAAGTAAAATATCAACATGCCAATTTACCTTTATTCTCATGATTTATTACCTCCCTATCCCTCAAAACCAGGCCAGTACCAGTAAGATTTATCTTTTCTTCAGTATCCTTTTCCACATCAGTCAGCATAATTTTCTACTGCTTATAACTTAATATTAGTGAATAAAACACTGAAAAGAGCTATTTAAACCCAGATGCATGTAAGTGCAAGGTTACTATCTGGTTGGTTGGTTGATTTTGTCTTTTTTAAAAAAAAAAAACGAACAGATTTTTCTGTTGTCAGAGGAAAACCTTTCCACCATGATCTGTTTTTGACCTTAGGTTTTAAACTGCCTTCTCTTGCATTCAAATGGTACCCCAATGTAATGCACATTAACAAGTTAAGACCACGTTTTAAATACAAACAGATGGAAACTGTACAATTGCTTATTTCAACCATTGACGTAGAGCAATTCATTTCCAAATAGCTTGAAGTTCTTCACTACTACAAAACCAGACAACTTACAGAGTTCTGTTGCAATCGAGGTACTGAAAGATATTGTTCAAGAGCCTCTGAGTTTATTGGTGGTAACTTGTTCCAGGTTGTAGATGCACGAGCAGAAGATAAATGATCAGAGCTGGCACCCCTGCAGAATTTTAATGGTTCCTCATTTAGAGAAATTCATATTAAAGACTTCTTCATTGTTGTAATATGAAATTATTAAGTACATTTCTTTATAGAGCTCAGCTACAGAAAGTAATAATACCTAATAAAGCAACAAAAAATAAAACAAATGCCTCTCCTCAAAAAACATGGTTGTGCTTGCTTTCTTTTTCTCTCTGAATTCTAGAATCAGCAATATATTTCAGGTTAGTTCTCAAGTATTTTGCGCAATTCTTCACTGGTGAAATTTCAGTAAAGTTCTGAGGAAAGCAAAGAATAAAATGAAAAAACTCACAATTTAGTCCCCCTAAGGATTTCATCATTGTACATATTAGGAGCTTTTGAGGAGACTTGATCAGAAGTGAGAGAAGGCAACCTACGATGACTTGGTAGCTTCCTAGAAGATGCTAGCGGTACCCGAGATGATGAGAGAACACTGTTATCAGCAATTCTTCCCAACCTAGTGTGCACTGAATTTGCAGCACTGGAGCCAATGCTATGCTGTTTGTCTTCTTGCTCATTCCTAGGGAAAAAGGAAGGTGAACAAGATAGGGAATAAGGATGTAGGGGAAAAAAAAGTACTGTTAAGATTTCTTAGCAGAGTATCATTGCACCCTCTGCAGATCATTGTCACATCAGTGACATACACTAAGGAGATGACTGCCTTCTTACTGCCTTTTTATAATTATGAAACGTCTTTTATGTAGTATGAATTACAACACATTTTGAAAATGTCAATACCAACACCTACTGTATTTTTTCTACTGTAGCAATGTGCCTCTGTTGGAGTGGTTTTGCTTGAATTGTCATCACACCATTCAAATCACTACAGAAGCTGTTGGAGAAACGATGAACCTGGTAAGAGCAATAAATATGCATTAACCTTTACTTTTTTTTGAAGGAAAACCTCAAAAAGCATGTAGCTAGGAGATATTTTACTTGTTTCTTAGAAAATTTGCTATTAAGACGGTTCAGTAGAACTCTCAGTAGTAGATGAGGCAAATATGTTGTTTTGCTTATTTAAAACCAATTCTTACAAAGAGAACTTGGGTAATTTAGTTACTAAACTGCAACTCTATTTGCAATCTAAGTTTCAATTGAAGCTGGAGTTCGATTATCCAAGATTTCCATTTTCCCTCAGCACAGTCCATCTCAAAGGCACAGAGCCTGGGCACT
>VYZX01024604.1:0-11739 GCA_013401335.1 Brachypteracias leptosomus
CGGCGAGTCCCCGCGGCCCTCCCCGGCTCCCCGAGGGATGAAGTTGTAGCCTGGCCTCCGCCCGGTTGTAGTTTTCGGTGACTCCCTGAGCTGGGGCGGCTTCGGTGGCCGCTTGCGCCATGGCCGGGGCAGGGGGGGGTGGCCCCGTCCCGTGGGGTGTCCCCGGTGATGCTGGTTACCGCCGAGCGCGGCCGCCCCGTGAATAACGGCAGCGAGGCTGTGACAGATGTGCCAAATTAACGTCCCCGGAAAGGCAAGGCAGTAGGAGCTACCGGAGGAAAATGCCGTATTATGTGCTAAATTTAGTGTCTGTTTAGCGTACCAAAAAGCCGTCACATTAGTTAGTGATTTTATTCACACGGTATTGCGTTCTGAGCAAGCGGTGCCGTTTTCTTTAACAAGGCAAAATGTCGAACTCCTACTTCAGTTATCTTTAAAATAATCCCGGCAAGGTCAGTGTGCAAAGGTCTGGGCATTCACCTCAGCAGAGAATTTGTTTCTGTAAGTGTTTCAGGAGCACCTTCAGTTTCACGTGAAAGTAATTCTTTTGGTAGAGTTTACAAACATCTGTAATGTGTGGCCAAAAATATTGATGTGTAGCTGTGTCTTTACATTTGATGTGCCCTAAAATAGCTTTCAAACCATCAATATCGTAAGTAAATACTTCATGTTTCTTTACAGTACTGGCATAAAGGATGTTTCCACTGTGAAGTTTGCAAAATGGCTCTGAACATGAATAACTACAAAGGATATGAAAAGAAACCTTATTGCAATGCGTAAGTATTGTAAATGTCAAGTCTTGCAGAAATGCACTTGGAAACCTGGCTGTGGATATTGTCAAATAGATATTGTCATGCTGTAAAAGCTTAATCTAGAGACATAGCAGTGCAGTCTAGAACAATTTAGTATCTTTTCAGATGGTATATTCTACTTGAAGTGATAAAAGATGAAAATATTTGATTATGATGTGTTTTAAGCAGTGTTTTAGTATCGGATCTCAGGATACAGCTCCGTTCCTCCCAGAGTGTTGGATCTGGTGCTGACTCCTGTTATATTCATTATTAGCTTGCTGGACAACAGTTGTCTATTATGCAGCTCTCTGTTCAGGGTTATGGACCTGATCAGCATTTTGTAGTAAGAAAACAAAGAAAGTGTTTCTCGATTGTGTAGTTTACCAGAGACAATACCCTGTTAGAGGTCGTGACAACCTAATTTTAAAACTATTATGTTGTTATATTGTTCACATGTTTACAAAATCCCTGTTTCTGGTGTTTCATGCTGTTTTGTATTTTGCTTCTCTCTTAGACTTTGATAAAGAAAACAGTTTCCTTTGGGTTATAGATTATAATCAAGTTGCATTCCAGTTTTAGATTTTGTTGTGTGGATTTTGAAGAGTGCTTTGATGTTTGGCTTGCCAATACTGTAGAAGAGCATTTTGATATATGTAGAAAAAAGGTGCTTATTGTTCTTTGTACTATGCTCCTAAGATTTGCTGTGTTTTGATTCCTAGAAACATTTATAATATGCTTTGTTTAGAAGAATATCTCTAAAGAATTTGGAATAAAACTTGTTCTTATGTTGCATGTTATTCGTATATCATTATTTTCACATTTACTTGCTTGAAACATAGGTTTTAAATAGAATTTTGAGACTATAGACACATTTAATTTTTTCAGAAATATTCTCCTTTACTCATCTTAAAATATTTTCTCTGTGTTGAGGTAGACAGTCTATGGCTGGCCGTCACAGAATAGTTCAACAGCATGTGCTCATTTCTTCCAAGCTAAAATTGAAGCCAGCCAGTGCCTATCTGACTAAAATACGAGTTTTGTTATAAAAACTGCTCTGCTGCCAAAACTTGAAAAACCTGTTTCAGTGTGCACAGTTGTACTTAGATTGCTTTAGAAACATATGGAGTTACACACATACATTTCCAGCTTTCCTTAAGTTGCTCTACAGTCTATGGGGGTGATATTAGACCTCTTGTAATAAAGTGTGGTTGGTTGCCAGACTTACATGCTGTGGAGAAAGCTCTGTAGGAAGGGAGATTCATGCTTCAACAGGTGGCACGTGACAGGTTGAGACCAACCTAGAGGTTATTGGCTGTAGATGGGGCTCTGCTTGTGGTACTATTTGAGTTGAAGTATGAGTACAGGCTTAAATCCTTTACAGTGATTAAAACTTTGATAATACTTGAGTGCCTTTTACATAAATTTTTGTGGTTAAATTTTGGTGATGATGCTTTGGCTGCTTGATCTTTCCTGTGTAATTGGATACTTGTGCATAATGACACTGTTTACAAAGTCTCCTTTGTGTTATACTGTGTTTCCGTGCCATGCCTTTTTAACTATTGTAGGAGAGTTTTTAATCTATGTAGTTGTGCTACGTGATGTGTCCTTCTATTTACGGATGAGGGGGAATAAAGATGATGGGTGTGTTAAATAGTGTTCAGGTGCTATTCTTCCTGGTAGTTGCTTTAACGATCTTTGCGATAATGATACTTGAAAAAAACAAAATAACTTTGAAATGTCCCTAAAACCTCATATATGAAACAGGAAGAAACAATGTAAAACCATGAAATAATGGATTTTTTTCTATTAAACAAGAGACAAAATTTAATGTATGATATCAAAACCATGTATTTTTTTCCTAAGTTTCAGTAAACTTCAGTTTGGTGGTTGTAGGGTTTTTGGGGGCTTTTTTTACAGGAACTTTATTAAAGTAATCTAAATAATTTCAAGTGTTAAGTGGAACCACAAAGGGAAGGCCAAGGTATGCTTTGTGCCTTCACCAAACTTTAATATATGTTTTGAAAATACAGTTGATTTAACTTATATTTCGACACAGTACTCTTGCATCTCAAAGGTTACTTATTTGCAAAGGAGATGCCATTATAGTATTTCAAATTATGATATGTCTTATCCAGTGTTCATTAGTAAGAGGCAAATCCATTTTTATGTTAAATACTTCTTGATCAGAAAATCTGTGAAGGATAGAATGTAAATTTACTCATACAAACACCTACAAGCACTTGACAAAAAGCAATTACTGTTAGACTGTTTATTGAGGCCATCCATCAATGAGAGTGTAATTTGTAGATAAAAGTGAAGAAGTATGCACTAATTTGAATGAGAGAGCAATACTGTGAAGTTGTTTAATAGGTTTGGAAGCCATAGTTAGCCTTTTGTAAGGACAAGTCAAAAAATGTGTATCTTCAATAATTTCTGTTACCAATTTGTTAGTTCACAGGTTAGATAATGCACTTGAGTATATTTTGACTTTGGAACTTAAAATACTAATTTTTTTCAGGTGCTGAAATTAATAGTTTTTGCTGCATTACTGGGAAAGATCAGAACTTACTTTAACTGTAAAACATAATTGTGTTTTTGTTAATATAAGAAAAAGATACTGATTTGTGAATGTTCAACAATACCTTTGGTGGAGAGTAGAGTTGAATGGATTGACAGGAACTGGTGAGCCAAGAAGTAGTATATTGTGAAATACTTTAATTCAGTGACCATTGGAGAAGAGCAGAAATATTTGTAAATACAGAATTCTGCTTTCTTTAGGGCAAGTTTTTTGCTGGGCAGCTTCTCACATTTCCAGCAAAATGGTTCTTTATATTCCTTGTGACGAGGATACACTGATAGCAAAAGTAATGACTGGGCTACTGATGTAGTAGAGCTGGTACAGGTGAAGAAGAGTTGTCTAGTATTGCACATCTAATACTGCTTTCGTAAGTTGTACATTTATGAAAGATTTTGCAACTGGGTTAGAGGGAAAACTTTGTCTACATGTACTTGTGTATAATATGACTTTGGAAAGAATAATCTTTGTATCACAGAGTTTCCATGAAGTTCCTTGAACATCTTGTCTCCTTTAAACCTTTCATTTCTCTTACTTGTAGAGAAAAGATTATACAACTTTGTCCTCTCTCTCTCCTTTTTATTATTTATATAATTTGTGAGCTGTTTGAGTCAGGATAGTTTACCTCTGCTTGTTTGTGTAGTGTTTAGAACACTGTGCTTTTCTTTCAGCTAGGACCTCTGAGTAGTACAGCACTCTCATGACTTAAAGTATTGTATTTCTCACTTTGCTTGCATTCACATTTCATCTGAAGGGCCTCATATGCACCATTTTGAAGCTTGTAGATGCTAACACGTGGACACTTCTGGGTTTGCTTTAACAACTTTAGTCTTGCCTTTTATTTGTTTAAATTTATATCTGTCATGTTGCTAGAGAGCTGCCTGTTTTGTGAAATACTGTTGATGAGAGTAAGGGCTCAGACTGGTAGGCCAGTTTTGCAGTTCAGCCAGATGCTATGCATTGCCTTGGACAGGTGAATGAGCCGTTCTTAGACTCTCTGAATGTGCATAAAGGTAGTGAAAGAAAGGTTAAGACAATTAAAATAACTTGGGAAATCTGATTTGTTGCATTGATGTGGCTTTAATGCAAATATGAACCCCTGTTGCACTTAAATATCTGCAGATAGAGATTATTAAATGCTTGTTGAAATGATAAGAAGAAAAGTTGTTGTTATTTGCAAACTCAGAGCTGATTCTTCCCAGCTGCAAATAACCAAGATGATGCAAGGAAATGAATGGCATTTTGGCAACTAACCATCTGTGTACTAGTTCTTGAGCTTGTTAAATGATTGAATCATGTAGGATGATTATATGGTAACTTATTCTTACGAATATTCATATAAATACTTTTTTGACAGATTCACTAGACCAAAACACAAGACTACTTTTTATGCAAAATGTAGAAGCTGAAATGCATATTTTTGGAATGTTCTCTCCGCATTAGCTGTACCTGCTGATGCAAAGAGACTTCCTGCATGTGTGAACACATCCAACAGAGATGTATTTTTTAATTCCTGCAAAACCTAATAGCTTAAGCTTCTGGAGACCTGATATACCCTCTTGCCAAGGGCAAACAACCTCATTATTGGAATAAATTCTTCTGAAATATTTAGTATCTTAAATTTTGCTAATTGCCTACTTCATTCAAGTTTTTATTTATGACAGTCACCATATGGAATGATTACATAACTTCAAAATTTAAATCTACTGTCATCAGTCTTAGTGTGGATTATTGACATGGAGAAAAACTCACCATCACTTTATTTTTTTCTAGATTTAATTTGTTTTTAACTCATGGCAGTAGGAAATAGATACGCAAATACATTTGAAATATTGTGATGTTAGAATTGTGCTACAGTTTCATTCTGCAAGTATAGTCAAATTTTACATTTTAAGATACTATAGGGGAGGGATGAAAAATATCAAAGTTATTTCATACCAGCTTGGAAATGGTAAGAACATGATAGAACCTTCTGGACTGTCAGATGCACTGCAAATTTGAAGCAGTTTGCAATGTGTGGATGAATGTGGCCATTAAATGGAATCCATTGTTCTGAGAGGTGAAAATATGCATAGAAGTTTGGTTTTAGCTGTGAAATATGAGTGGGTTTTCTTTCTACCAGTCAGAAAACTTCTAGAAGGTGACTAGGAGGGTGATGATATTAGTCTTACTAAAAATAGCTAGCATTATCTTATTTTTCAATATTGATTTCAGCAGGTGATTATTTCTCAGTTTAAATATGGCAGGAAGAGAAAATGAGTAGGTAAGTATCAGCAAGAATAATCCTTCTGAAATGTGATGGAGCCACTTTTAAGAATTGCAGTAGAGAGTGCACAGAGTAAACAGATTTTTGTTTTCTAATTCTTGTTCAACTGTTACCAAACAACAACTTATTTAGTGTAAAAGGATAACTCTGAGTTTGGGTTGAAGAGGAAGATAGTTTTATGTCATGTTTAAACTTGTAACCAGCTACATGTATGGTGTTTGTTTTTTGTTTGTTTATTTTGCTTTTTTTATTGCTATGGGCTTTTCAGCTGTTTCTGATCATTAGATTTGATCAAAAGTAATCTACTATATAGGTCAACCCAAAAGAGTCATTCTTATAAAAAGAACCCAGAAACTCCCATGCAAACCTTCCTAGAAGGCAATAACTTGCACTTTATTAACATTGAAGAATTTCTTCGTAGGATATAATACAAAATGAGTAATGCGAATAACAGAACCACTAGAAAAACAGCTGGTAAGGGTCTCAAGTCAGAGCCAAATACATCTGTGTCATCTAAGTCCATTATTTCTCATTCAGCATCCTGTAAGTGTGGATTCCAGTATTTAAAAACAGTTGTCTCCCCTCCGTAATCTTTTCTTTAAACAAAACAGCTCTGATTCTTTCCTCATAGATGTATTTTCTGGTAATTCTTGTTTCTCTACCTTCTATTATCTCCAGAGGGTCCATATATATAAATATGCCCAATGGAGCATTAGCAGAGCTGGTAGAACAGCAAGTGTGCCTGTACAACTCATAGTCTTATCTTTCTGTGTAGAATTGCAACCTCAGCAGTTGTTGTTATCCATTATCTGAGCGGTTGATTGTTCTTGGCTAAGCACAGAATCTTCCACTTGGTTCTCATTGAACTAAATCTTCATTTTTCCCCAGGCTGTTTCTCCAATTTGTCAAGTTCATTTTATATTCTAATTTTGTTCTTTAATGTGCTTACAGCCCCCTCCTATCAACCTATCAACCCTCCCACCAGAAAGCCTGTAAGCACATTGCAAATTTAATAAGTGTAATCTTCATTTCATCAGCTAGGTTGCTAGCTGAAGGCCTGGGAGGGTGTTGGGAGCAGCGTGTACCTCCGTGGTCTGGTGCAGCTTTTCCTTCTGTAGTGAGCAGTGATGAATGAGTGAAGTACTTTATCTTCTCTACCTGTTCATGGAGTGCTAGATCAAGCATTGTTCTGCATAAGAAAGAAAATAAAACCATGAAAAAGCACAATCGTGAGTATGCAAACTCTGATTAATAAATATGAGGGACAGCTACAAGTAGAGGAAACACACATTGCTGTTG
This sequence comes from Brachypteracias leptosomus, assembly GCA_013401335.1. Lineage (NCBI taxonomy): Eukaryota > Metazoa > Chordata > Aves > Coraciiformes > Brachypteraciidae > Brachypteracias > Brachypteracias leptosomus. The sequence continues at coordinate 6,932 of VYZX01024604.1, forward strand.
CTTGGTGCTATGGTGTCTTACTTGGTTAACTGAGTATTAAGTGAGTATTAAGCATTGGTGGTATCCAGTAATGAAAAGGAAAGCGGGACAATAGAACAATTGAAGGAGCTTTCTTAGGCAAAATATATTCGAGTCTCTGAAAGGTGTTTGATCCATATCTTTAAATTCTTTGAAGAAGGCACACAAGAACAGTTTGTCAGAATTGCTGAATATGGTGCATGAGGCAGATGGTAGTTAGTTGCAAAGGAATTACTAAAGAGTAATCATCACTAACAGACCTTGGGAAGAGTTGGGCTGTGTTTTGATGGCAGTGACTGTGTCTGACTAATGGGATGCAAAAACATTTCTCAGGTTCCATTTCAACATGTTCAGTTGGCCATGTTCTGACTTCATGTTTGATTGAGACCTGCATATGACAACTTATATGTGTGTGATGGTGGGTGTGCAGGAAGAGGACTCTGTGAGCTCTCTTGGTTTTCATTGTTGCAAGCTGTGGAGAGCACCATGGAGTGCTGCAGCTTAGCTGCTGCTGGCTTGCTTCCCTGCTGGTGCAAATGGAGTAGAAAAGCTGCCCTTAGGGATGTAAGTTGTTACCTTTCTTTCTCTCAGACCAGGTGAGTTCTCAGACTGCTCCTGGCTAGTACTGTAATGTAGAGAACCTGATCTGAGTATAGGGTCTGTGTTTGGAATTTTGTGTTTTAATAGTCTGCCCGTTGGTGTAATTGCTCCAAAGGGATAATTGTAATTTAGTGTTACTTAGGATGTTGTTGGGGCAAATGAGTAGAAAATATGCAAATGAATATGGTACATTTTATTTCATTTTTATGCAAGCCTGCAATAAGCATGACATTCAAAGCTATTTGCAAGAAGTGCTTGTAGAAATCCTTGCCGTGTGGAATCCTGATCTGCTGCCAGTTTGTATCTTGGCTCAAGTAGATACATGTTATTAATTTGTATGATCTTTGGCCATTGTAGACTGAAGATAATTTTTCCAAGAAAGAACATATACATCTCCTTAGCACCTGTAGTCATAGAGCTTATTGAACTTGTATTCCTAGGGGACTTCAGTTACTGAGGCACAATTTCAGTGAGATTTTCTTTGCTTGCTAGTATCTCAGCTGCTGTTGGTGCTGAATATAGTCTTGATTTTTCTTAATAGCTATTACTTTCTGTACTCAATCCTGAAGATTGATGAAGTCTATTTCATTGTATTTACTAAAATGTTTAGTCAACAGAACAAGAACAATAAATGAAATTTTGTGATTCCAAAACATTTACTTATTTGCATTGCATAGCTTTCTGTGAAATCTTACTAGCATTGTGATTTAACTGTTTGATGTTTAAATGTTCTAAGCTATAGAATTTTCTATTATATTTGTTGAAAAACTTCAAAAAAGAGGAGTATTTTAACTTGACTGAATTTTAAGTTCTGTGTAGCTCTGCTAATGTCGTTGATGGTAGCAAGTAAGCTTGCTGTTCTAATATACTCTATATACTTGTAAAGTTTGAGTAAAAATAAACGTATGTTCCAATCTTTCATGTCATTCTCTATTGACATCACCAACTCTGAAAATTCAGAATGACAACATCATGTCAGCTTAGTGTCAAGAAGCATGTTTTGCTGTTTACCTATCATGTCAGTGGAAGCTTACTGTAATTATCCAGACAACACAATCCTGAGTGGTCAGTTAATGTTATTTTCATAATTTTGAATATTGTGGAATGCTTACAGAAAACTTGATGAATTTAGAGATTGTAGAAGTTACACTGAGGGCAGAGTTTGACTGTGTGATATTGAGGTTCCTTGAAAAGGAGACAGTAGGCTGGACTTATAGGGGATAAATTTTCTGAAGAAGAGTTGGGTGAAGTACATATGAATAACTGGTCTACCTGATACAAATTACCCCAACCAGTTCATGCTGCTCCTGGTTACTTCATCTCACACAGCAACTTTTTGAAAAACCAAAAATCCACAGTTAAGCTCTGCTCTCTGTGCCTCCCTGTCTTCTGATGTTGGAGTTGATGTTGCATTAGAGTTGGACAAGCTATTTTCCCTTGTTTTCTGTTTGTGTTGCCTGTGAAACTTTTATTTGTACCAGGAGGAAAAGTCTGGATGTATGTGCAGTACAGAATTTTGTCTCTAGTATTTCCTCCTCCACCTGTCTCTTCTGCTCCCTTTCAAATCCTTCTGTTCTTGGTTGTGGTGGAATTGTGTGATGGTAGCTGATCCCATAATATCCTAATGTAAGGAGGGCACAAAAATGTGCAATCATCATCACACTTGAGAGAAGACTACAGCAGCTTAGTTTTAAAAATGAAAACACGTGATTATTAGCCAAGTGACAATTAGAGCGTATATTGCAAAGGCTTTTCTGGGAAGTGCATAATTACTCTTTAAAGAGGATTTGTTAAAATGTAGAACTACATGGAAACTGTGTAAGTTTCCCCTTGGCTTTGGTTTCAAAAAGTTGCACTAGGTTTTTTTTTCCTCCCCCTTAAGAGAGCAACTGTTTGGAGGTAGTCCATCATATTCTGCCTCTCTAAATGACAGCATTTTCCACACAGGTGTATTGGTGTAATGCCAATTGCACAAGTTTAAAAATAAATTTGTGCTACATTTTAATTTAGTTTTATTTCAGGTACGTTTTTCGAACTTGGCAAAGTAAATGGTAATGGCTGGTTTTGTTTTTTTTGTTCCAGTTTTACTCTGGAAGAATTCAGTACTTGTAATACAATTCCTTCTAACATCAGAAAACTACAAATAGAAATACTTAGGGAAAGGTTTTTAAAAATGCCAATTTTAGACAATTAAAATGCAAGTGGCTAAGTTTGTGGAGGGGGAAAAGTGGTAAGATGAAATAAATTGCTTAAATAAAAACCACACGGACTTTTTCTGCTGAATAGTGTAGAGTGGCATATGCTCAACACAGGAGGGTGTTCACATGTGCATAGCATTGGTTGTGTGTATATGTGAATACAAGAGGGAAGAAATTTCTGGCTGGATTTGCCAGGTGACACAAAGAAAAGAGGCAAGTATGAGGATTTCTAGCAGGAGAAGTGCTGAAGAGGTGGCTGACCAGGAGATGATTGTTGCTGTTAGAACTGCAGCATGCTTGTTATGTTGCTGTAAGGGAGGTTGCAGTCCACTTTTTAAAGAACTTGCCTGAAAAAATATATATGTAGGAAAGTAAAGCTTTCTAAAGGACTCAAATTTATTTTTTGCTGTGTTTGAGAGTGGTGCTAGTGCCTTTGTTGATGTTAGTATTTGATGGGTAGTCGCGAAGTGATATTGATGAGGGGTGAATAAAGAGAAGGAATGCCGATTGGAGGAAACTTTGTTCAAAACATAGTTGCTGAATGGCCCATCATGTAGGCGCATTTGATAGAAATTGTGCTATAACATGGGAAGGTCTGAGAGTTTTATTTTGAAGTAGTTGATAGGAATTTGTCAGGCTATCAGAAAACAGAGATGAAGTTTGTTACAACAGTTGTTAGCATAACTTGTTGAAATACTGTGGCATTAGCACAAAATTGTTGGGAGAAATAGGGAAAAGGAAAACCAGACTGGAGGAAAAAGTATTGAAAGATACATTCAGAAGAACAATATTCCCTGAAATATGTGAAAGAAATTGGTGCCTCTAATCAATGAGACTGAGAGAGAAACTTAACAGTGGTGTCTACTTACACAAGGGGAAAAAAAAAGTATGCATGCATGCAGAGAAAGCAAGGATAGATGAAAAAGAGAAGTAATTTATAAAAATGTTTGTTGAGCTTTTTGATTTAGCTAAATTTCTGAAATGGTTGCACTTTTTGACTCTTTGATTAGGAACAGGGTACTGTTATGGTGAGTGATCAGTTGGAATATGTCATGAGCATTTGGCTTATTTTGATCTTAAGATCAAAAGAGTAAAACACAGTAATTTTTGGATAACTCACTGTTTAAACGAGTGTGTGGCTTACAGTATAGTTGTGTCAGAAATGCTGGAAATCCATAAAAATAAGAATGGAAGAAGTTGTTAGAAGAAAAAGGAAGAGCAAGTAGATGAGCTATGGTTGAGTTAATGGTCAGTCTGCTCCATTTCAAACTTCTTCATGCAGCCGTGTCTCAGTTCTTGCAGGGACTGACACAGAATATTTGCTTATAGTCTGAGTTCTGCTAATTCTCTCATTATTTTAACAATAAAAAAATGATATTAAGAATACAATAAGAGATACTGTTATTATATGAAGTATGATTTGGTTTATTGGCATTGCAGATACTGAAGACTTTGTCCTGCTTTGAAGAGCTTGCATTGAGGTTTAAAAATTATGAGTTAATAATTCATAAGAAATATCAAGGAAATTGGAAAAAAAATAGTTTCTCAATTAATTTTATGACCCCTGAGATATGTTTCCATACACTGGAACAATAGGCTACAAAATAGTGTCCCCAGAAAGATGAAAAGCTTGAGAGGAAACTGAGGAATATAGTGAGTGGTGTGAAAAGCATATGTGATCAGGGTTTCTGATTGTCTAACGCAAGCAAAGGTATATTGCAAACTTCTTTTTTTTCCAATGAGATGAAGATGGATATTCTTCTGGGCACTAATAGCTTAGACTGATGCTGTTAAAGTTTTGCATTTGTCAACGGTGAACAATTCAGCATAGCCAGAGAATTAGTTTTGGAGTTTGTTTTGAAATGTAGGAGATCATCTGGTTCTATAGGCTACTAAGCTGCTTCACTACCGATGAATATTTTGGTAAAACTTGGAAAACTTAAGAATTATTTATAAATGGGGCTTTCTGTACTTGTAACTTCAGGATGTTTG
>VYZX01024604.1:20783-98721 GCA_013401335.1 Brachypteracias leptosomus
AAGGTTCTGTCTCCATTGCAGATTATTTCTGCTCTCATTGTAGAGACTCTTGTGAGGCAGAAGTCATAAAATCAGTCTTCCTCCCTAAAATTTGGGTTGTCTTTTAAAATATTTTGTTACATTCAGGATGAGGCCAGGGAACTTGAACTTTGAAACTCTGTGGGAAGGCAGCATTGACAGTGGCAGAAAGGTTTTATGTGCTCATGACAACCTCCTCTTTTGCTTAGGGAGTATTTTGGTCTATTCTGTCTGAACTGGAGTTTCCTCATGTTATTTGATAAGCCCACTGAATGTCTGAGCACTGGAATGATGGGGACACGCGTCCCAGGTGCAGCCAGTTATTGGAAAGGTGCTTATACTTAAGTGTATTTACAACTGGAAAAAAGGCTTTTTTATATTGGAATGGCAGCAAAAAAAATTAACCACTGCACTACAGTATTCGTCTTTCACACTGTCTATGTGAGTGTGATATTTTTTCTTAACAGTTTAAATAAGGTACTATTAGTTGTTATTATTAAAAGTAGTATCAGTTTTTGTATAGTTTGTGTACCATTAAGTGGAAGAATTAAATGCATGTAATGAATAATGAAAATAATTTTAAGAAGTTTCTAGTCACTTTATTTGAAAAATATCCTGGGATTGTTAGATCTTTGCCTGGTTCATTGTACAGTGGAAATGCCTATGACTGATATACACAGTTTTACATTTTCTATCTATCTAACCTATTTCAACAACCATAAAACTAGTCAGACCTTTTTCCTTTAATATGAACATGTTCAACTCTCTGACTATTAAATGTGAGGTTGTACCTGAGTATTGTTACCTTGGAATTTTAATCTCATTTACACAAGGTCTTGGTTACGGTTGCTTAGTAACACGCTGCGGAATCAGATTTGTTGATTTATGATAATACATCTACAATATCCTTATAATTAAAGATGTTGTAAGGAAAGCAAGTACACGATATGGGTGTATATTTCAGCTGTATGTTTCTAATAACCTCTGTCTTCACAGTGTATCTTACAGTGAGTATCTTTGTATGGGTTGATGTTTCATGTAACTCACCTAACATCTGACTCACGCTGTTGTATGTGGTTAGGTTGTAGTTTTGGATAATGCTGATTTGTGATTTGTAGGTGAGTCTGAAATCCTGAGGCTTAGCAATTTACTTCCATTGGTCTGCAATTCTGACGTGGCAGTTTACTTTGTAAGACTTGCATTGATATCAGGAATATATTGGGAATGAGCTGTAAGAGAGAGAGGCTCATGGTTCATTTTGACATAGTGTTACATTTTCTTTTCCAGGAGAGAGGTGTATGTTAGAGATTAAGCATCATGAGACTTGTAAAACATCTATTTTTGACAGCTAAAGGAAGTACCTAGAGAAGTGTTGGCTGTTACACGTCTTCAAGTACTTACAATTCTGTATTTTAAGGTTTCCTGAAGTCTTTAAGGTCTTTCTTTGCAAACAGGGCTCAAGGTTTCTGTTTGCCTCCTCTTCAGTATATTGCAGAAGAATTCAGAAACTGAGAGATTTAACACTAGCATCAGAGAATCACAGAATGGTGCGGGTTGGAAAGGACCTCTNGCTTAGTCATCCTCATGGCCCTCTGTTGGACTCTCTCCAGTAGTTCCCTGTCTCTCTTGAACTGGGGAGCCCAGAACTGGGCACATCACTCCAGATGTGGCCTCACCAGGGCAGAGGAGAGGGGGAGGAGAACCTCCCTTGAACTGCTTATTGTGTAAAATGTCTATGAAAGCAAAAACAAAGCAAGCACCTCTGAGATGCATGGAGTGTTATTAAAATCCTGGAGCCTACTTTAAGCATACACCCAACCCCAGGAAAAAAAAAGCAAATAAACCTAACAAATTGATAAATAAAACAAAACTAAATGTCCTGTGTGATGAGACATGAATTTAATGTGCTGTTGTAGGAGCATAAAAAACTTGTATTCTTCAACTCAGAACATTGAAATAATTCTTAGACCAGATACCTGAATGTTTTGCGCAGAGCCAAGCACATTGGTGTTATATAATGCAACAATAATAGTTTTTCTTCTCTGCTTAGAATATTTACCTCAGTTCCCTTGTGAAATTAAGTTATTCAGGATCCTATCAGGCTCAAAAAGGTTTACCAATGCCCATACAAATTGATACGTTTAATTTCTTCTTCAGATTTTTTTTCCCTGTATGTTGCACAGGAATGCAGAGAAAATAATTAAAGTGCCATTAACATGGCTCTGTTCAGTTGAATTTTTGCTTTCTGCTTTCAAATGGTTGTAAGCTATTACAGTTGTTGCACTATTGTCATACCCTTTAACTGGAAAACTGTGGGTGGCATTCATCTCATCTACCTTTGACGTATCCCATGCTGATGTACATAAGCTGAAATCATTGCTCTAGTCCCATTTTTATAGTCAGTGGAGAAATAAATGCATTAAGATTTCAGTTCATCTGACTCATTTTATGATAGGTGAAACAGACTTTGTTCATCATTAGTTACGTTAAATTAATCTTCATGGACTGACTCAGATACAGAAGGGATAGTCATAAAGGATACCTGTTTATGAAGTGGGTCTTTTCCTGTATGAGGGTGCCAGATTGTGATGGCTGTCCCTGAACAGCTGTCAGAAACAAGTTCTTCATGTTTTGCAGCTCCTACCAACTCAGGTTTTCAGTCCTTTGCTGTTTCATAGGCACTTGAGCAAGGTTGTGGGAAAGGTTTCCATTATTTCATTCCATTTTTAAACCTATTTTTGAGCTCTGCTTTTCACCTCACTGCATTCTGAGCCCTAGGAGACTGTGTCCCTGCACCATTGCCTCCTTCAGATTCTTGTGTTACTCAAACCTATATTATTAATGTAAAAACTGCAAAAAAATCTAACATTTTTTACCTCAAAATATTTATATACCAGTTTAAGAAGAAAAATACTTTTTCCTCTGGTTTTGGTGATCTCTTGTTCTGCACCTGGAGACCCCACCTGGAAAACTGTCTACAAAAAAGAGGAAGAAGTGCCTAACCTGATGGGCTGGTCTATGGGCCAGGCTTTGGACTCATGTTTCTTGGTCCATCTGATCAACCTTCACCTTCTATGAAGAATAACGATGTCAGTGCTTCCCAGTTAGTTACCTTTACAAGTTGTTAACTCCATCACTGTGCTGTCCTGCACAGCCAAGTGACCATGTACCTACCCCAGAGCAGGTCTGTGGTAGGAAGCTGTACTCAGCACACACTGATGGGGATAGATGCTAATAATATCTAGATGTAGAGAAGTGTCGTTTGGTCTACCCTAAGTGGAAATAAATAAATATTTATGAAGACACTCATAAAAAATAGATGACAAATCAATATAATTATTCTAATTGTTCTGTGTGTCTTTTTATAAAAATATAGCTAATGTATGCACTTGTCTTTGTGAAGTGCATGGAAGAGTGGAAACCAACTTCAGATCATTTTGGCCCATCTAGCACTGCAGTGAGTCTATGTTTACCTAAATTATGCTGAATATATATTTACCTAATCCTTCTTAAAATTCAGTTTTCTTAGAGTCCTTGCTCTATTATGTCCTTATAGTTCATAGTTTTCCCGAAATTAATCTTATTTTCTAGAGTTTTATCATCTTTTTCTTCTTTCTTAGTGGATGTGGAGGACAATTGCTAGCTCTGCTTTTTTGTAACATTTTATGTATTAGAGTGCCGTTACCATGACTCACCTCAGACTTCGTCTTTTTAGATTGAAAAAAGCTTAATTCCTGTAGTCCCTTTTCATAAATTATACTTTCAGAAACTCCTATAATTCCTACTGCTTTCTACCTACAGATCCTTCCTTCCTAGTTTATTTTTTGGAAAAGTGAGGTTTACATTTTAACAATGGTGTTATAGTGCTGACTTGTATGTGGCCTTTCTTCTTCTTTATCACTTCCAGAGGCTCTCTTCCCAATTGCTCCATAGGCAGAAATGAGCTAGTAGAAAATGTGACTCTTACAATTTCTGAGTATCTAAAAGGTGGAATACACTTAAGGTGGCTGAAACTGGTATCTCCAAAGAACAAGTTGTTTACTGTCTGTAGCGAGCTGATTATGTGACTGCTTCTGTCATATTAGTTGGATTCAGTAATGCAGGTGATGTCAGGGGAAGTTACAATCGTCACTAATTGGTGATGCCATCAGGGTAACACGCTGTGATCACGGCAGTGCCAAGAGTGCGTTAGGATGAACCAGAGCTGCCCAAGGTGGTGGGTCCTGTCCAGTGGCTAGACAACTGCCAGAATCTGGGGAGACCTAAGGTTTGTGTGCAGTTAGTTCTTGGTTCTGCTGGTTCATGGGACAGGTACCCACTTCTCTACACCTAAGTGCTTTTTTAATCTGTTAAATGAGGAGACCCACACTTGCCATACTTACAAGGAGCACTATGTGACAACTAATTTGTATTCTACTTGTTCTTACAAACATGTTTTGAATGTATTTGGTAGGATATTATTACATATATTAAAAATGTAAATAAAGGATGTACTTTTGAATGCATTTGCAAACTTGCACACATTTGAATGTAGCTTTATTTTAAGATACTTTGAAACATTGTTTCACTTACTGGACACATGTATCTTCTGTTTAAAATGTACATTCATTAAAGAATGAGTGGAACATCGTGAGGACAATTTTATTGCACAACTGCATGTTTTGAAAAAAATGCAGTGGAAGCACCTGAAATTAAAGGGTGGATTTGGTGCTGGATCAGCTTCTCGTTTAGTATTGAAAAATGTTAACCCCCCTAAACAACAGAGAGAAACAGCCCAAAATGCTGGGAGGATAAAATGTTTCAGAAGCAGTGTTCTGATGAGAGTTACAATTTACTGAGTAATTAGGGACCAGGCTATCTAGAAAAGGTGAAATGTGAAGATGCTTTCACTCGAGTCTCTGCTTCTAAGGAAAAGAAGAGAAGTATGTTGAGAACAAAAGTGAGAATTTTTTTTTTTTTTTAAATTCTTTAAACTTCAATGACTTTCATATAAGAGCAGTTGTATTACCATTGGTGGGGCAGTTCAGCCTCTGTTCCAGTTGTGTAATTTGCCCAGCTTGTTTCTCTTGTTTGCTAGGTGGTATAGGTTGATCAGGAAAGCAAAGAAAACTACTCTTAGACTTAGAATATGAAAAGTTTTGATGTCGTTCAAGCAATTTCTGGATTCACTGTATCTATCAGTTTACATACATATGTATTAAATATTAATGTGATAACATGTAATGCATGCATATTAAGCATCTTTTACTCTTTTGTCTTAATACACAGAATAAATGCACACACTATTTGATGACTTTCCTTATGCAATAGATAGATCCTGTATCTTCTTGACAACTGTGTACAAAAGTCAGACAAAGAATTTTCTTATCCTCAAAAAGACTCTTCTCTCAGCAATTCTTCACTAAGTCCAATAAACTCCTGCTACTGTCATGAAAACTTTCTCCTTCATTCTGTTTGAATTTTCTTCTCTGGAAATGTCTTAGGTATATTTTGAAACGTTACTTCCTCTTCTGTTAAACATAGTATTTCTTTCTATTTAGTTTAGTGACTAAGAGATGCTGTGAAGGCTTTCTCCTGTCTGTGGTCTGCCATGAGCTGACTGGTAAGCTAGTCTCAGGACAATACAGAAATATGGTTATCAGGCTTTCATTTCTGGCCTCACTCTTGTTCTTTTACTGTAGATTTGGAGTTAAAGACACCCTGGCATTAGGTACTTGGCCTGGCTCTTTTATTTGAGTATTAGAGAGTGAAGTGCAGTGGTTTTCTGTGGTTTGTGTTCTTGTGACTTGGAGTTCAGAGGGTACCAGAATGAAGGTGTGAGCTATGTCCATAGTGGTCATCTGGTCCAAGGGGCAGAGGTGCTTGGAATCCTGAGGTGTGCACCCTGACTGCCACGATCACTCTAGTAGTTTCTGTGTCTCCACCTCAGGACTTGAACATTCCCATCTGACTGACCTGGATCCAAAGGAGAAGAATGACACCTGAGTCAGTGAATACAGTCTGAACCAGGAAGATGAAGTGAGGGAGTAATATGTGGTGTTCAGTGAGAAGACACTGCCATCTCAATGCTCATCTGCCTATCTCTTTTCCAAAATGAAGGCTTACTGTCCTGGGGTTAGTACCTAATATTTGTGGTTTTTAGTAAGACAAGCCATCTGGAGTTAGGTTCAAAACAGGTGCAGGTTCTGGGGTATGGCTTTTAAGATTATATATGTCTTAATATCCAGGAGGCAGTTACACTTGAGGTTTAAGAAGAACTCAGAGGACCTACAAATTATGTCTGGATGAGATAGTGATGGTAGTCCCATGTAATGCTACTGCAGTGCAGATCCTGCAGCAGGACCTGAGGCCAAATACACAGCCTGCACCCAGTGTCCAAAATACACAGAGCCCCATCCTGTGGCCTTAAATGGACCTAGGAGAAGGTCAGATGCAGTTAGAGAGCTGCCTAATGTGGTGAGCTGGCTATGCATGGTTGTAGTTTGTGGGTTTTAAAGATATTCTCTGTGGCCATGGCCAAAAAACTTCTCAGAGTTCTTTAGCTGCAAAATACTTCTTGTCTTCTAGAGGTGGCAATACCGTAGAGGGGGCACATTAGGAAAGCTTGTTTACATTTTTGTTTTAAAAAGGACAATATACTCTTGCCTCTGTCCTCCTACACACCTCCAAAAATGAGCAGGGCTTTGATCTTCCTGTGACTGAGGTACACAAGCCCTTGTTCCCTGCAAACCAGGGCATTGCATCAGCAGTGTGGAGCAGAGCCCAACCCTGGTCCCTTGGACAGGGTGCGAAAGTGCTGCTTAGCAACACGCGCCTGCCAGCGCCAGCGGCCGCCCCAGCCCCTGGGGACTGCCAGGGGAGATGAGTTTTCAAAGTGAGATCTTCTATTTAAATATTTCTTACAGTGTACAGATAGCTGGAAAAGAGGGCAGTGGGCAGAATGAAAGCAAAGAAACTGCGGAGGAGGAATGAGAAATAAAGGAAGGGTGTCAAAGCTCTGAACAAGAGATCCAAGGAAAAAGAAGAGTAAAATTGGAGAAGGAAAACTGCAGGATGTAAGAGGGGATGTGATTAGAGAAGTCTGCAGATACTGTGAACTAGAATGGCTAGAAGAGGGATATCTTCATCTTCAGGGTGAATGTTTGGGGATAAAAATCTTACCCAAGCGAGTAATGTGGTACAACAGTGATGATGGGGTTTCTGTATTGTTTTTCTTTCATTCGCCTCTTCTCGGAACGTGTTCAGAAACAGTTAAACACAATAATTAGCAATTAGTTAAATACAATAGTGCAGTAATTATACAGAATATTTTCACAGCAAAATGGCATAGTAGCCCTTATTAGGAAAGAATTAGAAAAATTAAGCAAGTTCTGTGCAAGTTTTTACACTCCTCAACTCAAGAGAGAGTTATCACTTCTCTTTAAGGCAGTATTGAATTAGTCTGTATCACTGGAGGTGCTTTCTGCCCATTTTCTGTGTAGACACAGACAAGTTAAGAGTTTCTTTTATTGTCAGAATTGTGGGGACATGATAAATTGGAGAGTTGACAACATTTTCCTTTTCTTTCCAGCCTCCTTAGCAGCTACAGTTGCACTTTCCTTCTCCCTTTTGCTTTTCTGCTTGAAAATACTATCTACTCTCTTATCCTTGACATTCTTGCTAACTCTTTGTTTGACAGTCTCTTCTCCCATCTCCTTAACTCCCTTGAAATTACACTTTAGACTTGATCACAACAGTTTTCATCTGGCCTTATTGTAAGAGACCTTTTTACACTTGTAGTACCTGGCTATTTCTGATGACATCAGATTAACTAGTGACTCACATGGAAAATGCATTTTTCCTTCAGACTTCACAGTTTTGTGGTTTTTGTTTTTTTTTTTTTTTTCCTCTCTCTCTTTTTTTCCTTCCCCCCCCATCAAATTTGGGCCTGGATTTTGCCAGCACTTATGATATCCTCTAGTGCCTTATTTGCTGTTTTATTTATAGTGTGGGGAAAGAGATTCCATCGGGCTACTCCTCTTCTAAGTTGGTAACTCATCCCTAGGTAACCTCATGTCATTTTGGGACATTACATACTAGGTGTGCATAAGGATTTAATAGGTCTTTCCCTTCTTACCTCAGACTTTTCCATGTGGCATTCTGTCAATAAAATATAAGCATGGCAAAACCTGTCCACCTCTCTCCCCCAGGCTCTTGTACTTCTGTACTTCCTTGAGGGCCACTGGCTTCACCGTCCTGTCCTTCATAAGCAAAACTGTGGTGTGTTACATTCGCACCTCTTCCTTCTCCTCAGCTCTATAGCATTTCCTACTGCATTTCATTTACTGCATCTCCAGTAGTGTCCTCCTCTTCACTTCTGTTTTGAAACTGTTGTCTTGGCTTTGATGGTTTGTTTGTCACCTTTTTATTAGTTAAGTGTCTAGGTCTTGCGTCTCTCCAACCTTTCTAAATGTGACCAGGAGCTGCCCTAGTTTGTCTCTGGTTTTGACTGTACCTACTGGATGACACGTAACTATTAATTCCATTTTCATTCCCTTCACTTTCACCCTTGTCTTTCAGACCTTGATTCCATTCTCATTTAAATCCCTTCTTTGTGAGCAAGCATTCAAGGGGACCTTTAAATCCTGGCTTTTCAGTTGCATCTTCACTAAGGCTTACTTTAAGAAGTAAAATAACTCAGAAAATACAGAAAGTAAGCAAAACCTAACCCCTTCTAAGCTTGTACAAATACGACATCCCTGCTTTATTCTGTTTTCCAGCTGTATTGACCTTCATTATTGCTTCTTCTTGTTTTGTCTATATAGACTATAAACAACTGTATCAAGGATTGAATTTTATCTGCAAAGTACTGGCACACTGTGGGTGTTCTATAAAGAGAAGATGGTGACGACGATTTAGCAGATTTAGTACATCTTGAAATTGGATACATTTTAGTGTTTGACGTTGACAGGTTCTTTTTTCTTTTTTTTTTTTAGTATTTCATTAATGGTTTGTTCATATAATAGAATGACTGCTGCATTATGCACCTTGCAATGAAAGTATATGGATTTTAAGCTTTTTATATTGTTTAGATTTTTTTTTTAGAAATAGTATTTTCCATTCAGCTTGCTGCTAATAGCATGTTTATATGTTCTCACCCAGTCCCCTCTGTCTCTTCAGTTAAGCTTTGCAAGCTGCATTTTCCCAAGTCACGTAAAGTGCAAAAAATTTATAATTGAACTCTGAGATGTCTTTGGGTGCTATATAAAATAGTATTTAACTTCCAGACTGTACCAAGAAAGGAAGGACTTCACTGTAAGTTCTGCTCGGTTTGAATAGCTCTGGCTAAAAGTGGAGAAGTAATGATAAGCAGTGTAATATAATTGAATTCTTGTGTTTGTTTCAGACAGTAATTCCTGCAGAAAAATGGAGTATCTCCTTAGGGTTTGGGGAGACTAGTGTGGACATACTGGGGAAAGGCTACTTCTACACGAAGGACAGAAAGAAAGGCCTGAGAAGGGCCACAAAATTCAACTGTTTCCTGAAGCACGTGGAAGCTAATGGAGCTGATGAAAGTGGGAAGGGTGATCCACACGTTTTCAGTAGGCATTAAAACGTGAGGAGCAAGATGTTTGTATCTGAAGTCAGGACAGTTGAAGCTAGAGATGGCTTTAAAAGAGTAGCATAGGGAAAAAACAGGTGAAAGGTAAGGCAGAAATGAAGTCAGGCTGCAACATATGTGAGAATGGTTGTTTTGAGCTCTGTAGAACATACACAATTTGTTGAATGCACATTAAACACGTGTATTTTACCCTAGTCAGTGATCTTTGCTTGTGTGCAGTGACTGTGAGACGTCTACACTGGAGAGTTTAGAAGGGTTTCATTAATTCATGAGGCAAAATCAAGATGTTGATTTAACTTTTGTTTCTGTTGGTAGAGGTATATCAACTGAACTTGTTTTCTGATTTTGAATGCATTTCAGGTATAAGAGTCAAGTTCACCTTTAAAGTATGCAAGGAATGGAAATTTCCACTGTCAGATTTTTCTTGCAGTGAAGTATTTTGTCTCCCACACACTGTAGTAGTATTATATTCACGGTCCTACGCAGGGTATGCCCGATCTGTTTCTTCATCTTGTCGTGCTGAAACAGGGGCTGAGGTGTAGGTTTAGATGTCACTGCTCAATTACATGTAGATTTGCATCATTTCTGTAGCTTTTTGTGCTGTCCATCTCAAAAGAATAATTGAAATACTGTGCCAGTATCTCTACCAGAACATAACTGTGGCATGGTGGAAAACAGATGTAGTAAGATAAAGTCCTGTAGAATTCATTCTGTGTAGGACTCTGTAAAATGCAGGGCCTACTTACTTATCTTTATGCTGAATGGAAAAAAAGTTTAGAACCAATGGAGAATTGTCACTAGGTAATCAGAATTTTCCAGTAGTGACTCTAATAAACCAAGACATTCAGAGTCTTATGTTTTGCAATTTTGTATCATACTCCAAGGTATCATCAGCTGTTTTAAAGGGGGAAGAGAAAGTTATTTTTGTGCCAGCCATGGTAACAAGCGCAGGTCCATCTGCAGTGTCTTGGGAACTTCTGCTTTTGATTCTTAGTGTTCTCAGTCTGAAAGTGATTTTGAGTTGACTTTGAACCTGGAATAGTGTTTTCCTTTTTTCCTCCTGGTATCCAAGAATTAAGTTACCACAGCTTGGGGAGAAGACAAAGCAAAGAACTGCAGACTAGTGAATGGTTAACTCCAATTTTGAATGTGATGTTTGCATTGTAAGGTTAGATACTGCGTATGTGCAGTGGAAGTTCTTGGAAAGCCTTGGTAATTGCTGAGCTGTCTTGAATGGTAAAGGTTTAGAAAATATGTGTACGTCTATAGCTGACCTGCTATGAGAAAAGCTGAAAAGCTCCTGCTGGGTATCGCTTACTGCTGGGTGCTCAGCAGTTGGTACAATACAATGTATTATTTCAGTAGGGGCAGGGCATTTGTAAAAGTTTCTAAGCCACTCTTATTGAAATGAAAACTGAGTTCTTTTGTTTCTTTCTTTTTTTCTGGAAAAAATAGAAGACAGTTGTGGTGCTTGGTTTTTTTTTTGAACTCACTTTGAGTGCTTATGACTTCAAACTCTCCCAACTTTTTGTCTGCTGCATTCCAAACTTATTTCTGTGAATCTTTAGAAATGATTCTGTCTCTAATTGTAATCAGCTGTATTGCTGGAAAACTTGTGTTAAACACTGCTTGCTGTATGGCCGTGATTTATGGCAACTGCTACAATTCATGCCTTGATACTGGCTGGGGGTATCAATAAGAAATTGTGAGGGTGTTATTTCACTGAGCTGCCTTTGACCGGCTTCCAGCTACTCTTGTTTTCAACTGATGTCAGAGAAGTAGAAGGTTTTGCAGGCGTGAGATAGCATTACAGCCTTGGCATAGCCACTGGGTGCATGGCCAGGCTAGCTGCTGTGTTTTGCCTGGGAAAAACATGCAAAATTATGTCATTATGCATTTAACAAAAATTACATACAAAACTGGAAATTGTGCATGTTCCTTTTAGGGCGAATTCTGATCAGTGTAACTGTTCAGTGACAGCAGTGGTGAGATAAATGTGATTGTTAGTGCAAAAGGAATGTGCCATCATTGTATAAAAAGTAATAGCTGCAGTTTAAATGCTTGAGTTGTCTCTGTATGTTTGGCACAGTTTTAGTATTACTATTTCCAGCTGTTTAGCATCGAGCATTAATTTTTGAGGTTATTAGATGCTCTAAATTAGAGTGCTGTCTTTCTTGTTTGAATCAGTTACCAAGGAAATTAAGTATCTCTACTGAAATGCTTATTCAGTAAGTTAATGTAATTTAACAATATATTATGCAAAAGAAGCCAAAAATCAAACTAGAGAATTATTTAACAATTAGTGAATCTTTCATGAATAGACATTGGGAGAGACTGGAGAGGGAGAGACTGGAGAAAGATGATCATTGCTTCCCTCTCAGATTTCTAGTAGAATGATTCTATGATGATTTAAAATACAAGATCAAATCACTTCTTAACATTAATTTTGATGAGTTTAAACAAATGAGAAATCCAAGAAAGTTATAAAACAGTTGATGTCTTCCAGAAAAAGCTACGCACAAAAGGTCAGAGAAGTTTTGCATGATTCAGCGTATGAATAATACATTATTTTTCAAGGAATATTTTATGAAGTGATTGTCCTTTGTTATGTTTATGTGTGAGAATTGGGTTTTGTCACCAGCAAGAATAATTCATTTTCCTGTAGCTTTTTCTTAAATGCTAATTTATTGCTATGAAAGATGCCAAAGTGACAGATCTGAAGAATGAAGCCCTCTATTTATCTTCTGAATGGATGGAGCATGAGTAGCAGTGAAGCCTTTCTCATGCTCTTTTGCCAGTGCGCCACAATCTTTTTACCATGTCCTGAGCATATTTTTACCAGTGAGAGGTGCTTATTCATTCCATAGTTTCCCTAATGGACTACCAAGGGTATCAATTAGTGACAAGTGAACAGTAGCTTTACAGCTTGGATACCTGCCCAGTAGGAAGAGAAACTACCAACTCTTTCACGCAGGCCATAGGACAACCATCAGAGGAATGAATTAGTGTCACTGCAGATAGGAGCTGTTTGCAGTTGAGTAAAGGAAGGACAGAAAGATCCTGTTTTTACCACCAAACACCTTAATGTGTGGAAAAGGATTCCAGTTTAGCTCAGTTGTCTTTACACTGTGGAATAATTTTTTACCTATGACACTAAAGTTGCAGTACTACAGATGCTGCAGTAGAGGAATAAATAAATAATAGATGAAATACTTTTTATGTATATGTTCTCTCAGTGCCCTTTTGCTTACTCTATATGAGTTTGGTATGATTGGTACCATTGCTTTTAAAAACCTAGGACTAGAAAATAGAATTATTGTGGATTAGAACTGGCATTTATAATGCAGTTTTATTTGCAGTGTTGTGCTTTGTTTGCTTATGGGTACAGAATTTAATTCCTTGGTCCTGCTAACATTCAGATAGAAACAAGAAAAAAATGTAGCAGAGAAGAGCATGATAAATTGGAATCTTGTACAAAACATGCGTAAGATAAAAGCAATTCTTGTTTAGATTAGTCTTCTTGAGCATTCAGATAATGCAGCTTTCCATGTTCTTAACAATTGTTCCTGTGCCTAATACTGTATCCCATTGGTTATTCTACAACAAATTTATTCCCATGAGTCTTGTCTAGACTTGTCTAGACTTGCACATTGAGTTTGAAATTCTCTTAACTCCCTCCTCCTTTTAGCTCCTCTGTTCTCAGGCTTGTGTTCCAAATGCAGGCACAATTCTATCCCCTTGCACTGGTCCTAGCTTACATAAAAACCAGAGCATAACCCAGGAGAGAAGCTTGCAAGGCCAGTGTTTTACAGCCCTTTATAGAGTGACTGTATAGGCATGTTCAGGAAAGTGAAGGTTAATTAACAAGGGGGTGAATTTGTAACATATTAATTAAATCAGATTAAACTAGGCCACTTTACTTGTGAATGAAAATGTCCACGTGGGGGTTTAACATGTTTTAACTAATGCATTTTAAACTCACACTTGAAGTCAGTTTGGCTTAGTGTTCACAATTTTCCCAGTGCAGATATGCCTATGGTACTTCAATCAAGGAAAAGATAGGAAGCAATTTCTAATAAAGTGATGTGTGTCTTATGTGCCCCTCCCCCCCCCCCCCCGCAATAGATTTTCAAGCTTTATCTACTAGTGAATGAAAAAAATAGAAGTTGAAGCTAGATACTGAACAGAGTTGGTGCAGTGCTCCTTTCTCATGATCCCATCAGTTCCCATTACCGACCAGAAGGATTTTGAGAATGAGGTTTCTGTCCAAAGGGGCTGAACTTTGGGATCGCATGCGCTCATACCTAAGCACTATATTTTGTTTTGTTGTTTTGGTTTTTTTTCGTCCTGCCTCCTGAGTAAGAGTCTAAAACTCACTCTAGACTAAGTCTGATTATGTTGACCTCTGGCTCAATTAATATTTAAATACTTCATGAAAAGTTAGATATCTCTGAGGAAAGAAAGATTAAAGGAGACCATTCCAGAGTACTTAGTGATGCAGCAGTTGATGCATGATGGTGTCTAATAATGCTTTGTGTCAAAGAAAATTACAGACCTGAGAAGGTGAGGTAGTGTTCCTTAAAATAAAAATATTTACCTTCAGTTTTGTCAGAAATTATATTTTAAAACTTTTGCTCTTTTATTGAAATGAAAAAACAGTTTTTGCAACATTCAGTTTTGGTGAAGAAAGTTACTTGATTTGGAATGAAAATAACATTACTCATAAGACAGAAGCTGTACCTCTAACAGTAATTTTTTTGTCTGTTTTAAGTGAAAAAGCATACAATTTACTTTTTTTGCAAGAATGTAAATACAGAAATATTGTTCCATCTTTATAAAGTATCTGAATGAGGGTAACATTAAGGATCTTGAATGATATTAGTTATTTCTTATTTAATAGAAGTAACTAATGAAACACTTCCATATGGCTTGTTTGTAGTAAGTATGCTTCTAATTCTTTTAAAAACATCACAAAAGATGGCTAAATTGTGTGAAGCTTTTAAATATCTGGTTTTTTTAATGTTCTTTTTCTAGTTTTCAAATGACATTTTTTTAATAGTCACAAGTTTCCATTTTTTGCTTGTTTACAGTGTCAGAAATGTTGAAATTCCCACTCTGCTGCTTTTTCTGATTCTATTGATTTCACTGTTCTCAGAAGACAAAAATTTTTTGGGGACTGATTTTCCCATTACTTACATTTGGGTGAAGGAGGACAGCTCTTACTTAGTGAACTCAGTTCTAAGCCTTCTTATTCACCTTACCTTTTGTTTACAAGGGAAAGAACTAAATCTCTTACTGTTTAACTGTGTAGCATCTGTTTTTTCTCATGTAATTGCAAGGAAGTTGAGCTATAATATAGGCTATCCAGACAATGTCAGCTTTTCATAGAATCATAGAATGCTAGGTTGGAAGGGACGTCAGGTATCATTTAGTCCAACCTTTCAGGCAAAAAAAAAAAAAAAAAGTGATGTGAGATGGCCCAGGCCCCTGTCAAGCTTAGTCTTAAAACTGTCCAATGTAGGGGAATCGACTACTTCCCTTGGGAGACTATTCCAATGTTTAATTTCTCTCATTGTGAAGAACCTTCCTCTGGACTCCAATCAGAATCTTCCAGGAGCAACTTGCATCCATCCCCCCTTGTTTTTTTCCATGTGACTTCTTGTAAAATGGGACTCCCCTTCTTCTTGGTAGCCACTCCTCAAGTACTGGTATATGGTAATAAGGTCTCCCCTAAGCCTTCTCTTCTCAAGGCTGAACAAGGCCAGATTTTTCAGACTTTCTTCATACGGCAGGTCTTCCAGTCCCCTGATCATCCCCGTGGCCCTTCTCTGGATCCTTTCCAGCACGTTCGTCTCTTTTTTGTATAGGGGGGACCAAAACTGAACGCAGTACTAGAGATGTGGTCTGACCAGTGCTGAGTAAAGCAGGAGAATGGCTTCTTTATCTCTGCTGGTGATACCCCTCTTAATGCACCCCAACATCCTGCCAGCCTTCTTTGCCACTGCAGTGCACTGCTCACTCATGTTGAGCCTGCTGTCCACCAAGACCACCAGGTCCCTTTCCATAGGGCTGCTCTCCAGCCAGGTGGATCCCAGTCTAGCTGCATTCCTGGGTTATGTGTTCCCAGGTGCAAGACCCTACACTTGTCCCCATTGAACTTCATAAAGTTCCTGCTAGCCCACTCCTCTAGCCTGTCCAGATCTTTCTGGAGGGTGGCTCTCCTTTCTGGAGTGTCAACTACCTCACTTAATTTTGTGTTGTCAGCAAACTTCATCAGGGTGCCCCTAATCCTGGCATTCAAGCCACTTATGAAGATGTTAAACAGCACTGGGCCCAATACTGATCCCCGGGGGACCCTGCTTGTGACTGGTTGCCATTTTGAAAATGGCATTTACTACCACCCTCTGGGTAAGGCCCATCAGCCAGTTCCCCACCCACTGCACAGACCACTTGTCTAGCATGTCAGTTTTTCAAGGAGGAGGCTGTGGGGGACCATGTCGAAAGCCTTGGAGAAGTCTAGGTAGACTATGTCTACTGCTCACCCTGCATCGACCGAGTAGGTCACCTTGTCATAGAACGTGATCAGGTTTGTTAAGCATGATTTGCCCCTGGTGAATCCATGTTGGCTTTTCCCCAATCACGTACTTCAGTTTACTTGTGATGGTTCCCAGGAGGATTTGCTCCATGACTTTCCCAGAGATTGACACGAGGCTAATGGGTCTATAATTACCTGGGTCCTCCTTGGGACCCTTCTTGTGGATAGGAGTGACATTAGTCCTCTTCCAGTCTTAAGGCACATCTCCTGATCTTTGTGACTTCTTGATGATTACGGAGAGTGGCCTCACAATAACATTAGCCAGTTCTTTTAGCACCCTTGGGTGGATGGCATCCGGGCGCATCGATTTGTATGGGTCAAGCTCCTGTAGCAGTTGACACACCAACTCTTCCTTCATTGACGACGGGTCTGCATCAATCTGGATTTTTGTTCCCATGGCCTGCGACCTGACAGAACTGGTAAAGACTGAAGTGAAGAAGGTGTTGAGGACCTCTGCCTTTTCAGCACTGTTGGTGAATATTCACCTCTCTTGTTTAATAGTGGGCTGATACTCTCCTTCTGTTTCTGCTTGCTGTTAAGGTATCTGAAGAACCCTTTCTTGAAGTTTCTGACATCTCTGGTCAATTTCAGTTCAAGTTGGGATTTTGCTTCCCTAACTGCATCTCTGCACACCCTGGCAAGAGCTGGTGCTTGCCAGGGTATGTGATGAACAGTGCTGAAACCAGAGAGACATCAGATTTACATGGCAGAGTGGTGAGGGAGAAGTGGTGATGGATCCCGTCTTTTGACAGTAACAGGGTGTTAGGTTCTTGCATTCACCTAAGCTGATTAAGAAACTGTACTTTTGGCCTATTTAAATGATTTGTAATTTCAGCTGAGATAAGCGTGTGGCTTGTAGTTCCCCCAAATTCAAGTGGGATAGTGATCCTGATAACTTCAGTACATGTGAAGGTGCTTAAATCAAAGTGGTAGCAAATAAAATTTCATCTGATCATCCTGTGATATTTTTGACTCTCCTGCTATTCATTTCAATATACCTCTCAATTATTTCTTGCTCACAGAAAGCATGTGCTGTGTTAGCACTGTGTAACTTTTCTCTTTTTTTTTTTTTTTTTTTTTTATTTTGTTTTTTGTCCCCCCCACCCCCCGGGGCCCCGGTGTGGGTTTTTCCTTTTTTTTTGCTCACAGAAAGCATGTGGTGTTTTTGGCCTGTGTAACTTTTTTCTTTTTTTTTTTTTTTTTTTTAATGTGTGTATTGGACACCCCACCACCTGGTGACCAGGTTTTGGATTACCATATTGCTTCTGGTTCTTTCTGAATAGTTTCCACATTAAGAGGTACTGTGTGGAGTGATCAGATGGACAGGACTTTCTGGACAACCGCAAGAGCAGCTATGGTGCTCTGACTATAAAGGACTATCATCTAGCCAGATCATGGACTCTTAACTACTCTGCATTCTGTTACTGATGATTCTGTGGCTTGACTTGTCCAGATGTGCATAACATAATAGCAGTAATTATAATGGAAAACACTGAGATGATGGCACTGCTTTGAGCTGTCAAGTTAGACACAGTCCTTCTTTCTCTTCCTCCAAATCCAATTAATTCCATCTGCAGTTTCTTCTAATTCCCAGTGGTATTTATTAAATAAAGTCTTAAGTTTCTAATCTAAGAACTAATTGTAAATTAATAGCACTAGTATGTAACAAAGAGAAGGATTAATGCAGGCCCACACATTTACTTTTTCTTTTTGATTACATTTCTGTATGGGATGGATCTCTCAGGACTGCTACCAAGCTGTAGCATAGTCAGAAAAGTGGTTATGTGGTGATGAGAGAGATGTGGGATTTTTTTCATACTCATAGCTTCACTAGGTTTCTGGTTTTTTGTTTTTGTTTTTTTTTTAAATTCTGTATTATTGTCCTGCAAACAGTCTTTTAATGGTTTTAATGAATTGCTGTATTTGTTATTGAGGTCATGGGAATGATTTAGAGTAACTGTAGATGGTTTTGCAAGAAAATCAATGAAGTTTGTGTTTTCTGTTGTTAATTTTTTGTGTTTAAGTGCTGCCAGAATTACTTGTAAAATGGAAGGCCTAAAAATTACTGTCCTTTTACTACTGGAGCAATGTTTCTGAGCCGTATTTTCAGTGTCCTGAATTTGTTACCTACTGTCGTTTCTTGTATCCTTTATATTTGTACAACTGAAGACATTTCTCTTATTAGCTTTCTAAATGTTTCAGTGCATTTGCTTGTGATGCATGAATTTTCATTTGTCTCGGAAAGGTAATGTTTTCAACTTGAAGAGTGCTGATAGTCTGATGATGATTAGTGTCTTTTCTCGTTAATCAGACTGTGCTGCTTTTCTCTTTGTGTATCTCTGCTTTTCATTAGTCTAAATGTTTAGTACTCTATGCAAGCTCTATATGACACTGGAGGAAATATCTGCAGCTTGGCTTTTGTTTCCCCTTTTGCACTGCTAGTACTTTGGTCTTGGAGAGACTGTCCTTTATGATTTCCTATATTGTCTATGTGTTTTTGACCATCATTGATATTAATAGCAGATTAGGCCTTTGCTGTCTGCTGTGAGATCTTCTAAACACTTCCGTTGCACTTAACATCCTACCAAAAAAAAGAACTTGTAGGAGAGGGAGAAGGCTATTTAGAGAGCTGAAGAGACAACAAACCAAGATTGCTCCTTTGTGTCTGTGTGAAGTGTCTAGTTCAGTACTTCTCTTCAGACAACAGACTTTTTAAGATGAAACTGCTTTATCTTTTTAGAATCAAGCATTTTATTGGCATGCAGCGTAATAATGCAGATGCACTATTGCAGCTAAGAAGAAAAATCTTGCATGAAATTTAGTCTTAAGAAAATGCATTCTTGAACTGGAGTGTTTATGATTCAGTTCAGTTTCTAACGCTTCTCTGTCATTGTGCTAGTTTGAGAGCTGTGCAAATAAGTTTTTGACAGGGGACCTGTTAAGCTTAATGACAAAACTCGTTAAATTTTTTCAGCATCTGTATTATGTGTTTTCTAAAAGGAGTCATAAAAGTAGATGTAAACGCTGATACACATTCAATTATCCAGTGGCTCGATTCTGACTCTATTTTTCATCACTCCACTGCAGCAAAGACGTCTCAACCTGCCTGAACTGAAGTTGCCTCTTCTGGGTTTGGGTGGCCAAGCTATGCCCATAGGGAGGAAGGATGGGGCTTTGAATTTATAATTTCCAATTAATTCCCAGCTACCAGACTTGGCCTTTGGACTCTCTGTGCCCTGGATTTTTAAATAGTAACATCATGAAGGCCTATTAAGATAGTTAGGAGGAGCCAGACAACATTCTTTGAGGCTTCTTAAGCTGGAAGTGAACAGTCTGCTTTTATTAAATCAAGTTAGCTGCCTTGTTCAGATGGAGATGCTGGCTGCTCTGAAAGAGGCTCACGGAAAGGGTTACAAAGCCTTTCTTGGGTGGAAGGAGTGCAACTTTGTCTGCAATCAAATGTCAAAACAGATTGGTTTACAGCTAATTAGCAAACCTTTCTTTTCTGAGCATGATGACAGACAAATCATTCAATGACCCTCTTCAGACCCATCAAATTGAAGCCAGTATCCTTAGTCCTGCCCAATTTTGATTCAAGCCCAGACTTGAGATAAAAAGACACTAGTATCATTGAACAATGCTGCCAATGAGTAGCAGACAAACATGTAACTACCTTTCTCTACTTTGTTTAAAGAATATGATGTTTAACTGAGATACCGATTACTCTCAATGGTAGTAGCGAGAGATTTATTTTTCTTGCAGTAGAAAGGGAGAGTCTGTTCATTGGAATGGTTCATTTTTACAGCTAAATAACCATACCAACAACTATTGCAGCTGTTAGGAGTCACGTCACCCCTCTCCCTGGAAAGAGTTTTCGCATGATGTTGTGGCTAGGAGAGAAGCAATTAGAATCAAAGTTTTGGGAAAGGAGAAAGCTGTGCTGCTGTTGCTGATTTTTTTAAGTGCATAATAGACAAATGATGCTTTAAAAAAAGATTAGAAGCTCTGACATTGAATTGGTATACACTCCATACAGCCTGTTTAATGTGTAGTAGATAGAAGGAATATTGCTGCTTATTTCTAACAACCTAGGCACGGCAGCCGTATGCATTAGAAGTGAACACTAAACCACGTCAGTTATTTGAATTGACTTGTGTTGTAACTGATACAGTTCTTAAACATATCTAGTTGGGATAATTTTTGTAAAATATCAAAGCAAGCAATAAATGCCTTTGTTTATGAAGTTGAGACATTAGCACTGGTAACAGTATGTAACTAAACATATATACCAGGCAGTTATCAGAAGTTTTCATTTACTTTACTGTGTTAAAGGAATATACATATGCATTTGTTTAATTTAAGGTGCTGATAACTTTCAGTCTACTGTGTCAAATTCTATTTCACTACAGATCAGTGTCCTCTTTTGCCTTGTGTATATTTGTACTTTAACTCTAGTTGTCAATATCTTATGCTGGATTATTGTTAGTGACTTGCACGTGCGGGTGTAAATCTCTGGCATGTGCCCCAGCATGCCATTAATTGGAGATTATCAAAGCATTGCACAAAATGTCTTTGAACAGAAAGTGTGATTAAATTTCCAAAGGAGAAATTCTATTTTTTGACCAACTATGCTGTTAATATTGATTCTTGAATCCAGGATGCTTGGATCCTAGTATGTCTTCCTTCTGTGATTAATGAATCCTTACAATCCTTGTACACACTCACAATGACACCCCAAATTACCATTTCAACATGGAAGTTAGCCTCTCTATCACCTCTTCTTTGCTTGCTGTTCCTTTGTCAGGCACAGGGCTTTTGGACTTGACTTTATTAGAGCTCAAGTTGTGTGGTTTTGTTTGTGGCTGTTAAGCTTTTCAGTCCTTGTTTCCAACAGAAGCGGCTGTGCGGTTCAAGGTCTTTTTGATCCATTTCCTTTCGTTCCTACATCTTGCTGATAAGGAGGCTGGAATTCCACCCCTGTCATTTGGCATCTTCCAGGAGTGACCCCTATGACAGCTATTGAGAGATTTTATTTTGCTATAATAATGATATCTTGTTCCCAGACTCTTTTCCTGTTTGTAGGAATTAGATATGCTCTTATTCCTAAAAGACACATTGATTTTAGAAACCGTGTTCTGTTTATGTGGAGCAGCTGTACATCTCACTTCATTGGTTAATAAAAAGGAAGAGTTTAATTTTGATAGTTAAAAGAAGCTGAGCTGCTGATTGAAGTTGCCATTCCTTTAAGAGCTCTATTCACATGCTTCAGCTTCAGAAGGCATAATTCTAGTGCTGTGCTCTTTTTGTAGGGAGTAGGAAGGAAATTGCATCATTGAGGAGAGACATAATTTTGCAAAAGGTGCAAATTATAACTGGCTTTAGAGCTGCAAATAATTGCTTTGATTTGTTGACTTAAACAGGGGTGGAAAAATAACAAACACTGCTAGTATTTCTTCACCAACCTCCACTGGAAGCTCTTGGTGGCATGTTATGTGTGTGTAAATTGACGCTGTTCCACTGCTGTTACTGTAAACAAGCAAACTTAAACCAGCTGAGAGTCTGCCCCTATAGGTTTTGTGCACAATATTACTTTGTCTTCTACTAAGAAAACAACTGTTTTCCTACTTGGCTTTGCACTACAGTGAAAGATTTATGCTTCATTCCATCTGAACGAAGATTACCTCTTGTGCTTGTTCCAGAAAGGAACCCAGAGGTCAAATTGCTGTGTGCCAAAGGAGTTAGATAAGTGAGCTACACTTGAAATTAAGAACATCCATGAGAAATAGTTTGTGAAAATATCTATTATACATATTTGAATAATTTATAGAAACTGAAGGCTATATTGAAGCAGCAACTTGTAACCAGGGCTAAGGTATTAAGCCACACCAATGCTCTTAGCTGTCCATTAGTAAAACAGAGGCTGTGTGTAGGTCCAACTGTGTTCATTTTCTTCTGTTCACCTGTCACCTTACAAGGACTATTCGTACTGTGTATCCTTTCCACATGGATGTATTTATGAAAGTGAAGAATGCCTCTAAACTCCTGTTTCTCAGCTCCTGTATTTCACCAAGCTCTGCTTTAAAAATTGGGGATTATGGTCTTACAGAGGGTAAAAAGGGGGTTGTGTTGTTACCTGAGATTCCTCTTTCCCTGGTAGCCGATACTGAAACATTCAGTAAAGCCACAGGGGGGACAACCAAAGCTCCATGTTGTGTGTATCCTATTTTAACAGTGGCCAGTGACAGATGCCCAAGGAAAGAATGTCTGAATATGTCAAGAATTCAAGAGACTCCTGTCATATATTCCTAGCTTCCAGCACTTTGTGACATGGTGCTTCCTTGGTTAAAGTTCTGTCTTTGTGTTGAACTGTTCTGGATGGATTTTTTTTTTTTCTCTAATTTATTTAATAATTTTTGAGTCCAGCATCTGGCTTTCTTTATATTCTGTCACAGATTTACTGCTATGTTACACTATATCGAAACTGTGTAGGGATTCCTGTGACAAGAAGAACACCTAGTGAAGATTTTGTTGTTTCTTCTCTAGCTTTTCTAGCACTGACCCTGTATTATTAATGCGTAGTTAGGGGTCTGTATGAAATTTTTGAGAATTTGCTCCTAGATTGTCTTTATAATTGCCTCTGGGGTTCAGTGGTTGTGCATTAGGGTTGCTTTTCTCTGGGACTTTCCTCACTCTAATTCCTCATCTGCTGTTTAAGGATTTTGCACCCTACTGAAGCAAGAACCATTATTATTATTATTTTGGATAACACAAAGCTGAGAGTAGGTCTTTTAAAAGTGCCTAGAGGATGGATATAGGCATCCAGCTCTCATTTAGGGAGCTGGTGCACGACAACTTCAAGGTGCTTGTAAGAATGCAGCTCTCAGGATATGTCCCTGAGGCACAGTGCAGTGCTTTGCAGAGATGCACTCAAGAGGCTCTAAACAAGCTTGCTCAAGTACTAAAAGCAATAGCGCTGTGTTAGCACAAAGATCTGCCTGAGGTATTTAACCCTGCAGAGGAACTAGGTAGAACATGTGTGTTGGAGAGCTCTACTTACACTGCAGACCAGAGTTAGTGGGAAAAAAACAGGCTATTTGGTCTTTTTTGTTGAATTACGTTAATGTATGCCATAGAATTATGCAGTAATAACATAAAAAGAAGATCATATTACTAGGAGCTAAAGTCACAAATAGTACCTGGTCAAGGACCATAAGTTGCCCATCTTTCATCTAGAGTCACCAGGCATGGTTTTGTTCATGAAGGGAAGTTGTCGGTAAGGCAATTTTAGCCCTTCCCTGAGCATTGCACCATGCTGTGTAAGATTCAAGTCATGTGACATCATCAGTATAATTTTGCTGCACCTTCACTGTCCCTTTTTTCTCATGTTCTCTTTCACACTGTGGTTGTAACTAGACCTGGGCATACTCTTAACTGCTTACTTTAAGACATGTTTGCTCTGTATGCAAGCAGAGTGACTCCTGGTTGATAACCAGTGGCTTAACACCTACCTCATCTCTTCAACTCTGCTGGCGAGTAAGAGTTAAATAGTGATGGGAGAAGTTCTGGGTCTGTATATGCTAGCGGCCAAACCATGTTCACACAAAACTGGTGAAGTGAGATTGAAGCAATTGACAATTGTTGGTCTTTTTGTCTGTCCCTTGCAGAGATGCAAATTGCACAGTCCAGGTGCTGAAATAAAGGAAGCAGCAGCAGCAAAAACATCATGGTGTTGGAAATCAAGGGCACTCTGCTTGCAGTTAAGTGGTGCCTTGAAGTAGACCCTCAGAGTTTGATTCCGCGGCTTTTGCAGCAGCTCCTCTCTGTTTGGTTCAGAGGGCCAGGGATCCTGTGGCAGGAAGGGATGGAGCCGGAGGGTGGCTGGGCAGGGGCTGCAGGACAGCCTGCCCTCAGCTGCTGCACTGCTGCGCCAGGAGCTGGGATGAAAGCTGCGGGGAGAAGGCAGAAGGAAGAGGCTCTGACAGGAAAAAAGGAACAGCAGAACTAAATAAAAAGCCGAATTCATTACTGAAGTGTTTCAGAATCCTGAAATTGCTGAATTCTTTGATATTGCCAGCAACTGTCAGCATGTCACTGAAGTAATGTCTAGATGGAAGGGTCAAAAGCAGAACTAGAGATGTAACAGGGTTGATGCTCTGCCTTTCAGTGAAACCTGAAAAAGGATAATGGTTACAAAATTCTAAATTTTTTTCCTACATTTTACAAGTAGAGTACCGTGCATTTGGACTAGTAAGTGTTTAAAAATAAATTACTGCTGCATTGAGTTGATGCCATTATAGTGACAGATGACTTGGATTGTTTTGCTGGGAAGGAAGCACCCTTCCCTTGAGAAAAAGTCACAGCTGCTTATCTTGGCTGTGCAAAAACAAAACCTTAAACATTTATTTATTTATTTATGTATTTTACATGGAAGTTCAGAGGGGAAGCATAATTCTTTTTATTTACAGTAACAGTGAAATAATTGAGATTTATTTTTGCTTTGAGAACATGTTATGGATACTAAAAATACCTATGGTGAGTTTGCAGTGATCATTGACATGCCTTCTGTTTCCATAACAAAAGGTGTAGCGAGATGCAAATGATAACATTTTGCAAATCACTAATAAGAGCAAAATAGAAATAACAGAATGATTATAATTTCTGAGCTTTCCTTCAAAGGGCCCAGTTTTTTTCTGCAAATCTAGCTAATGGAAAACCAGTCATGTGTGGCTAATTCTAAATTCTCTGTCCTTGTGCTTTACTCAATGGCTTTTACTCAATGGCTGCTGAGAAAAAGTGTCATTTATTTTGAGATTGCAGGAAGTAGACAAGGAGAGAGCCTGTGTTTCCCTGTTCTTGGTCTCTTCTGCAAGTGTACTAGACAGGGCTGCCTTCCGTGGACACTGGAAGGTGTTTTCCCTCTTACATAGCAAAGGGCAGTTGAGGAAATCACTACAGAAATAGGATTTGTGATTTCCCCAGCCTTTGATTTAAGTTTAGATACATAAAATTGTGGCTTTTGAGAAATGACTTTAAACTTTTTTTGTTTTGTTACTGAAAGTATATCTTGTATGGGCTTGAGAAATTTTATTTTCAGTTGTGAAAACTTATAACCCCTTAAGTACAGAACAGTGTATCTCTAAATCTCTAAGTCCTGTCACTTTAATATAACTTCTTGATGACATGTAATCAAGCATGTATTAATCAAAGCACAACTGAAACATGTCAGCAACTTAGAACAAAAGCAAAATATTTTCAACTGTGCACATGCAGCGATGCCATGAGAAATACAACAGTTTGCTGAAAGCACGCAAGTTGTCACGTTGGCACGGTTTTAAACAAGCAAGGCTAAATGAGGCACAATATGACATTTTGGAGTTCATGTTGGGAGTAAACATGCCACAACAATCGACTGTCTTGTCAGAGAGCTACAAAAATAATATATTTCCCCTCTGGAGCAACTCCTAGGAGAAGAAGAGTTAGTGTATTAGCCGTCTGGGAAAAAAATAATATGCAGATCTGAAAGGGGAGAATGTCTGGGTCATAAGAAAAAGCAATGTCAAAAGGAGATGTAGTTTGTTGAATGAATGTATTTTTTGAGAACCAAAATGAACAGCTTACTGTAATTTTCATTTAAGCCTGTTCCATAATCAAGTATATCCTACCAGCATAATGTATAGATGAAATCGTTGTTTGAATATAAAATACATTCTTGGCTGTTTTGCAAATTCTTCTGGTATTTTCTTTGATCTTTTTGATTTATTCTAAAACTGTAATAAATGTATATAAGTTTAAATCAATTATTGTTATATATAGCAGCAGATTTTTTCTTTTAATGGTAGTTTTCTATGTAGCTGTTGAAAGATCTTTAAAATAGGAAGTTATATTTCTGTGTATTTTTCAATGGCATCATAGTAAATGGAGTGATTTTAATTTCCTCCTTGAATTATCATCTGAAATCAGCAACAAGACCTACTTAGGGGAGCTTTCACATCAGAAGTGTTTGAGCAGAAAGCAGAATGCTGTCAGATGCCGTAGAGGACTTTTCCGTGAATTGCAGTGACTTTGGCAGGCAGGATTTTAGGCAGACTGCCTTTCTTGGCCAGTGACAGATGCTGAGGGTCTGAGTCCTTCCTGTAGCGCTCCACCATCACAATATTTTGTTCAGGGTTTTATTGTGAATCATAAAAATGCTTCTGTTTCATACAAAAACAACTCCCTGAATTTAAGGAATTAAAGAGAATCTGAAACAAAACCTGTAAACCTCATTCAGAGATGATTCAGAGACAGTAAATACTACAATATTGGGAAATGACATGGAGACTTTTTTTTAACATGGACCGCTTTGAGCAAGTCCAGAGAAGGGCCACAAAGATGATCAGAGGACTGGAGGACCTCCACTGTGAGGACAGACTGAGAGACTTGGAGTTATTCAGCTTGGAAAAGAGAAGGCTCCAGGGAAACTTTATTACAGCTATACAGTACTTAAAGGGGGCCTACGAGAAAGCTGGAGAGGGACTTTTCAGAAAAGCACGTAGTGATAGGACAAGGGGTAATGGCTTTGAAGTGAAAGAAGGTAGGTTTAGATTAGATGTAAGGAAGAAGTTAATCACTGTGAAGGTGGTGAGGCTCTGGAACACGTTGACCAGAGAAGTTGTGGATGCCCCCTCCCTGAAGGTGTTCAAGGCCAGCCTGGATGGGGCTTTGAGGAGCCNATGGTGATTTGAGGAGCCTTGTCTAACAGAAGGTGTTGGAACTAGATGATCCTTAAGGTCCTCTCCAACCAAAACCATTCTATGATTCTATAGTAAAGAACCCCAGCTATATTAAAACTTTATGCTCTTGAAAATAATGTCTTTTATCTCCTTCCTTTGAGAATCCTCATCTAGTGGAAAGTGTGGAAAGCATCCCTTCCTGTGGCAGGAGTGTTGAAACTAGATGATTTTTAAGGTCCCTTCGAACTCGAACCATTCTAGGATTCTGTGACTCTGGACTGCAGATGTGTTCATGTGAGGATGCTATGTTTGGTAGGAAGACGTGCGCTTTGGGACATGGTTTAGTGTTTGCGGTAGTGTTAGGTTGATGGTTGGATTTGATCTTAGAGGTCTTTTCCAACCTTAATGATTCTGTGATTCTATGATTACGAGACTTTGCCACTTTTTGGACTTTTTAGCTGTACCATTGCTCTGTCTTTGTTCAGACAAACATGATGGCAGCCTGCTTTCCTCCTTAGGCTGAGCACATGCTGTGTGTCTGTCTGGTCATTTCTCAGCAACTGTTAAGCCTTTTAGTCAGTTCAACCAAATTTGATGGAAGGTCAAGTTAAACTGATGAGTTATGTGAGTTTGCCAAAAAACGCACCCAAAGAGAAAAGGGAGAGAATGGGTAAAAGCTTACCCTGATAAAAGTGTATGATGAAGCAAGGTGATAAATTCACTGCTTCTGGGATATCAAGATATCTGCATACAGGATTGTCTTCCAAAAGTTCTATCTACAGAACCCCAAATTTCAGCTGTTCTGTACTTATTTTCTGCAACATCTCACCAGTGCTTTTCTATTAAACTCTGCTGTTATGTTTTCCCGTGGTTTATTTAAACTGAAAGACTTCATCTAAAAGTGTCTTCTAAAATATCTGTGTGTTCTTCTTAATTGCTGACAAAGACCTTGGTAAAATTCAGGCTATAATGGGAGATGCTGTGACCTCATTTCTGAGATTTCTGGGAGAGTTTTTCTGGTTACTTTATTCTCTTTTTGGGGAGAGAGGTGGTGTATCTTTTGTAATAGATATTACCAAGGGGCAGTGCAAAGTATATATGTGGTACCGTTTGAACTGGGGGAAGGGAGAGGCATATTAACGTGATTACTTGCAGGGTGAAAGATGGTGAGGTATTTAAACTGGTTCTGGCTTTAGACCAAAGTGAAAAATTAATGGGCTGTAATGTTGTTGGCTTTGTTTGATGAAGTGCTTAGTGAATGTTATTCAACTGAAGAATAAATATTCTTGATACAGTTGAGAGAAAAGAAAAACCATTGCAGCACATTGCAACTTGGTGGTGTTAAGCATTCACTTAATCAGCATGTTAATCATTAGCTTTGGTTTTGGCTTTTACATTCTGGAGTGAGGCAAATTTGTTCACAAAAGTACATTTAAGAATGTGAGGTGGCCAAATCAGAGAGGCTTAATTGCTGACAGGGTTTTGTTTCAGTAACTGTGTGGTGTATTGCAAAGGGCTAGAGACTATGATGTTTTGCCTGATGTTTCTAAATTTAGGTGCAGGTACCATATTTCACTGCAATGCCTGCAACTTTTTGTTGCCTCTATATGAACAGAATCCCTCCACACACTAAGGTCTTTATGGGCAGCTATTGTTGCCAGTTGTCATTATGACCAGTAAGTGCAAGATAAGTGGATGTGTGCCTACAAAGGCATAATGAGGATAGGTGCATTGAGAATATTAGTTGATGAATAAATAGTTAAATAAGCTTCTTATGAAGAATTTAGTGGTGAACTCAAAGCATAATACAAATATTTTTTTTTAAGCCATTTTTACAGCAGTCTTCTGGGTTTATTAGTGGTAATCATCCTAACTGATTAGCACTTTGCAGAGAAGGTTATGATGGTATGCGGGGTATTTGTTTGCAGTTTGATCTATTATTCTTGTATGCATATAATGTGAACTTTTTGTGATTGAAATCTGTGATAAAATACCTGGTGGTTGCTAAGGGGACTCTCAGTTACTCTCAGTTTCTTTTTAATCTGTATTGTGCTTGCTTGTGAAGATGTTACCTAATGTAAGTAGGGTCTTGTCCATTAGTGACTTAAAAGTGAGGTTGAAACTTAGACTGGGAGTGTTCTCTGGAAGTTTTCACCCGGGAAGTGGAAAGATAGTAAGTGTTGCCTTGTTCAGTTTGTAGTCACTTGAACCAAAGATGATCAATGTCTGAGATGGACACAAAGTGTACTTGAAGCTTATATCAGCGTGAGTACATCCTTGTTTTGGAGGAAGTCAAAAAGACACTAATTGAACTAGAACCCCAACCAAACAAAACCACTGCAACTGACACTACGTTATAGGACAGTGCTATATATACTTCATATAGCAAGTGTCACAAGGCACTGCCAGGCTATGATTGTGGCCTAGACAACACCAGTGGAAAAGAAATAATGGTACAGCCTTCCTGACAGCTTGTCAGCAGGTTTACCATTCTAAATGGATTCACTTTGGGTTCTGACTGTGATGGGTTTTAGCCAATTTCTTGGACATTTCAGACTGCACCTAAATAGCTGTGTCTCCCAGCACGAGTATTTAAAAAGAACAATATAGTGATAATATTAACAGTAACAGCAGTTGAGGACAGGGCGTACAGGTTGTCACTGACATCTTGTGGATATTGTTTTGATAAAGGCACATGTAGTTTTGCATCACTTTTGAAGATAAAAGGGCGTAATATACATTCTTGAAGGTGAAGGCTTGGATCAGTGAGAAACAACTTTTTTTCTGGTAAAGAAAATGCTTATCTCTGTTATCTTGGAAGCGATTAAAGAAACACTACAAGAGAGGTCTTGCTTCCAGTATTTGTTCACACTCATTTCCAATCATAGCTGGAAGCTGGAAGAAGGGCCTTTTCTCATTTACCTGGGTGCTTACATCACTGAAGTCTGCATGAGCTTTGGGCACCATTAATTGGGATATATCTTCATCTTGTCCTTTGGAAAGCCTCTGCAGAGATTTCTGGAAATGCTGACAAAGCAGAAGTATTTTGGAGCCTCTGCTTTGATGGAACTTATGGAAGAAACTCAGAGAGCAAGTAAGCCGGTGCCCAGTTCAAAGGTCAAAGTCACTGGAGCTGTCTGATTTCTACTTTTTGCTCTTTTAAGGTACTGCTATCATAGCAGTTCTGAAAGGAAGCTACTGAATAGTTTCTAATTCCCTCCATAGTTGTATTTACTAGATGATCTTCACAAATGTTAATTTAATACTTG
This sequence comes from Brachypteracias leptosomus, assembly GCA_013401335.1. Classification (NCBI taxonomy): domain Eukaryota; kingdom Metazoa; phylum Chordata; class Aves; order Coraciiformes; family Brachypteraciidae; genus Brachypteracias; species Brachypteracias leptosomus. The sequence goes on from VYZX01024604.1 coordinate 50,979, forward strand.
TCCAGAACTTTGAATAGGAGAGCAGTAAAATAAATAGAAACATTGCCAGGAAGTTCTTGGAAGGGTTACTGATGCCAGGATCTAATGCTGCATCTATTATGTATTGCATTATAGAGTGTTATATGGTATTGCAGTATATCCTTGCTGTTTGAGGCAGTGAGTACTTGTGTTGCTGGTGATTCTTGTGGCCAAGTTCTGCTCTTGGAGTCTTTCAGTTTAGAGGTTTGGGTGCATCATAAATTATTTCTCTCTAGCATAAAGTCATGTATCTTGTGGAAAATGAGCATTTTTGAGCATGGCAACAGCATTTAATCTCAGAATGTTGGCTTCAGAAGCACAGAAAAACCCCATGCAGCAGAATTTCAGTGTGGTTTGGTGAGAGGAGTAAACCCTCCCCCATCTTCTCCCTTGCTCTCCAGTTGGCTGCAAGCTCTCACAACAGCAGGAGCTTGTACTGTGGAGGCTGTTCTTTGGCAAGGAAAGCAGCCTGCTCTCAGCCATAGCCTCCTCTATCCCTCCAGACCTTTCCTGGAGCTGGAGCTCAAGGTGCCCAGTCACTCTGGCCTGTCACCTACCCTGCCATCTCTTAGACACTGTATCCTGCTATTCAGGTCTCGACAGAGAAAGGCTCAGGGTCAGGAGCCTAGTGCTCAGGTGCAGGAGGATGAGCTGAGGTGTTTCCGCTCTGTCTTTTAGTCCACCCAATTTAAGGAATGCTCTCTCATACCACCCTTACTATGGCTGCACAAGGAATAGGAGGGCGATAATCTGTTTTCCACATGTTTCATTTAGGTGGTAATACAGTGTAACCCTGTAACTGTGCACTGGAATAGGTTGTGAGGGTTGTTGTTGTTGGGGGATACCATGGGGTCTCCATGAGTGGAGGATTTTAAGAAGAGTTGTTGTTAGAAACAGTCCAGGTGGTTGCATTGCAGTTCTGAAGCAAGGGATGAACCAGATGATGTCATGAGCTTTCTTTAAAGCCCATGTTTTGGGATGCTGTATTTTTGTACTGAAGCAGAGCCAGTGACTATACTGCTTATCAAAGTCACATTTGCATTCTAATTGTTCTGAAAAGAAGCAGTGTTTGCTAAGAATTAAAAAAGTTATCTAGATAATATTTTTAATGATCTCTCTCTCCCTTGCAGGATTTTATTTTTTGAACATCTATTTTATATTTTACTACACTACAGATAACCTGCCATGAAAGGGGAAATTAAATGTTTGGTTTTTTCTTCCTTTTCTTGCTTGTACATTTTTTTTCCCCTCTTACTGGAGACCATTCCAAAGCTAATTGATAATACATGGTAAGAGGAGTAAGAGAATGAACAAACTCATTAGTGTGGAGGAAGACTCTGAGTTCAAGAGATACTGGAGAGAAACTTTTAGTTCAGAAACTGAGCCCATTTCCAGGAGGAATTATGCTAACTGAGTACCCTGCTCCATACTCCTTTCAAAAGCTCACTGGCTCTCTAGGGGGGCACATGTGCACCCAGCAGCAATCAGCCTAATCAGCTTTTCGCTTGCAACAGCCACTCTTCCTATTAGCCCAAGTCTAGGTATTGATTTGCAGGTACAGATTTTACACCAGTTCTTCTTTTTCTGCTGTCAGCCTCTTCTCCTTCCAAAGCACTGGGCTAGTCTGGTACTAAGGTATGATGAATATGTCATTACTGTTGTTTATTGAACAGAAGAGCTTATATTTTCTGCTTTTTAAAAATTGTATTCCAACTAGTCTGTTAGTACCAGAACAGTATTTTTTCCTATCTTTTAAGTTTATTGAGGGAGTTGAAATCACATGTAAAACCAGCAAGCAGAACACATAGGCAAACCCCCCTGAATTCTTTTCCTGGCTAAATGAGAATGGAATTATTTTCAAGAAGTAATATTATTTCTCAAGCTTGCTTTAATTTGTGTACTTCAATTTGGTTGATTTTTTTTAACTATTGTAATCTATTTCAAGTAGAGGTTTTTGTTTGTTTGCTTTTCTTGCTTGTTTTTAAAGCACACTTGCAAAATAAGATATGCACAAGTGTTGTTTTCCATCTTACCTGTAAGAAAGCACCACAAATCAAACAATGTCTTCAGTTTAGGCCCTCTGACCATTAGTTCACTGATTTTATATCCCCTAAGAAAAAAAACAACCCACAGTTTGTGTTATTATGACCTCTAGAGTATTTCCAATTAGCTACCTAATTGTTTTTTTTTTTAAGAAAAGCAGTATGTCCAAATGTATGCATCTAACATATGCACAAAATTTTGAAAATATGTTTTTTAATGCTAAGATGTAACAACACATTGGTTTGTGGCAGAACAAAACCTTTTTTTTTTTCCTTTTAAAGCAGTGTCTGTCAGTAGTTGTTTTTAGTAGCTTTATTCCAAACATTAAATATTATTGGTATACTAAAAATGCTGTAAAGCATAAAATGAGAACCAGTGGGTAGGTATATGACAAACAGTGGAAGTAGAAAAACAGTAGCAAGGAGGCTAGGAGTTGAATAGTGTGTGTTTTAGATGGACAGCAGACTATTTCCAAAGAGGTGTTAGAGATGTAGAGCAGTAAACTTTGAACTTTTATATTGCAGGTATCAGTATTGCCTGAAATCTGTTTGTAGTCAATGGAGAGGAATAGTCCCTTCTGAGACATGACTCTTCTGATCTATATTAGGTCTCTAGAAGTGCCTCTCTAGTAATTATTGATGGAGTCTAGATGACTAGCCTCAGATGTAGACACATGTACTGAAGATGTCTGTGTTTGATTAGGTGAATCTAGTTAGATGACACCTCCCCCCCCCCAAGGGAGTGTCAGCAAAGTCACAGATGGAAGTTTTGGGCAGAATGGAAATTTGCTTGCAAATTTGCTTGCAAATGCAAGTTGTGAAGAGAGGGGGAGGTAAAGGGGCCAAAGATGGAGTGTTGTTGAATTACCACAAGAAAGTGGAAGCTGCCTGGGGAGAAACTCCTGGTGGATGGAGCCTCACTGGTGTGGTTAGAGGGTGAGGAAGAAAAAAACCCAGCAACCTAGGAGATGTTCCAAAAGCAAAATCAGATGTTCACAAGCTCTAGGTGATTGCAAGATGGTGAAGTCAAGGGTGATTTTGTTGCCTGTTGTTGATTATGACCCAAAATCTTTGGGAAAATGTCCTCTCATTCTAGGCTGCACTCTCGTTAGGTCTTCTCATAAATAGGTTAGAAAAATACTTCCACAATTGCTTCCGCAGTTAGAACATAATGAAGAGTTTCAGTCACAAGGTGTGAAAAATAGAAGGAGCTAGAGAAATTCTGTGGATATAATCACACATTTCCAACTGTAGGAACCAGTTAAAAAATTCTAGACTTCAGCCATAAATATGGACTTGAAACTGTAGTGCCTATCAAAGAATCTGATGCTAAAAGAGAAATTTTGCTGGTGTCAAGAAATTATAATAAAGTTTGTGATGTTCGTGGAGGTACTATGAACCTACAAATAGATGAATTTCAGTTAGTTTTAAATTTCAAACATGTTGCACTATTGCAGGGCAACATGGCCAGACTTTTCAGTAACCCAGGAGCTGAGATTTCATGGCTATTCTGCACCTTGGTATAGCAATCAATTGGAATAGCATGGACTTGCAGTCAACAGAAAAAGGGTTTATCAGAAAAAAGCCATTGAAATTAGCTGAAGTGCTTCAAAAAGCTGTAAGATACTGTATGAAATGCATGATAAAGCTTCTTGTAATTATCTTTATAGGAAGAAATCATTGTCCTGAAAAGTTTCTTTGTAATTTTTTTTTTTTTTTTAAAAGAATAGCTTTATAGTCACTTTTATTTGGTATAAAAAAATAAGTCTTTAGAAAACTTTTGCCAGAAGTGTGACAAAAGATAAACCACTCTTTAATATTTGATTTATTAAAAATGTATGTGTAAGTATTTATTTGTTTAAAACATGAATTATTTGATACAAGAAAGGAAACATAAATATATTGTTACACATACGATAGGCCTTTGATGCTTTTTTGCTGATGGGGACTATCATTTTTCCATATGGAAAGTGGTATAGATATTTCCAAGTTAGGCAGAATATGCTGTATTACATTCCTCAGGTTTGCTATGCAACCAAAATAATATTGTACAGCAGCATTCCTTGGTAAAAAGCAAGAACAAGTGATAAGATCCAATGATTATTGCTTAGGAAGGAGTGTCAGGACTGATTAGTATCTCATTCAGGTTCAGTAAGTGATGGGCTTCCCAGTGCCTCTTGTGCTGGATTGCTATTGACTTGAACTCCTTCCCCGTTATTGGAGAAGGTCAATAATAGTTTGTGGCAGCAAGTACCTTCTTGTTTTTTCTCTTTGATGGAGAACCCTGAGCAGAGAATCTCAGTTTTATACTACCTTGCAACGCCTTGTATATTTACACATGAACTCTGGAGTGTCTGTTGAACTAAAAAACATGAATCAAAACTCAGGGTCTTTCCCTAGTTACCTAATAGATGTTTCTAGGAAGGTGTGCTTGATTTGGTGCCTTTTTGAGCCTTTTTGATTTGATATGTATTTGTCTGTTGTGAGAAGTTTATAGAACATACTAGCGTATTACATCATCGAGATTTGTCCGTTCTAAAGTATCACCTGTCTTAAAACCAGTGGTATTTCCATTTACTTTGTGTGTAATAGCTCTGCAGCTAGACTTTCAACAGTTATAAAAAGAAATTTGTCACTTTTAATATTTTAAAAAATATTTCCAGTTAATGGCAATGCTCCAAAGTTCACTGTCACACTCGAATAAAAATTACCGACTGATCTGGAGACATAAATATTTTTTAACATTTAATATATTTTTCACGTGTGAAATATAAATATCATTAGTGTCTAGGAATAGAGGACTCTCAAGTGGGCTGAGGTTGGGGGAACTCCTCCATCTTGCTGTACTTTTTATAATCTATATGCACATGGAAATGCTAAAGTTTGTTTGGGTCTACTCTTTCTCAGCTTGTCTACCCCTTTGGAGTGGGTCGCAGCTTGGTCATGTATCTTTTTGGTGTTTGTCATATTGTGTTGATGCACCTCTCTGGCATTTGCCGGGGAGGCCTGTGCATGGCCATGGTGGTATTCGGGATGCGGTTGATTTCTCCACCCATTGTCAAATTTGCTGCTTGGCTTCTTTTCCCTTCCATTATTGAGTTTGTAATGAGGTTTATTTTCCCTATTATATCACCTACGGTTAGCAGAATTATTACTTCTGTTTCTGGCCACACAGCATCAGCTTTTCATTTTGTAGAAATAGATAATAAGTCTCTATCTGTATTCTGATGTTGGTGGCTATGTTCCTGGTGTTGTATAGGATAATTGGCAAAACACAGCTATATTTTTCTGTGACTCCAACCAGGTAGTGGAAACCTTGGTGAGTATGGTTTTAGGTTTCTTTTAGCAGTATAGTTATTATTCTGCTCTCAATTGTTATGAAGATTATCTCATTAAATAAATGTTCATTTCTGTCCACAAAGTTTTCCAAGGACTTGGAATAGGGGTACATAGCCCAAGAAAACTGTTACCAGAAAATTATTCAGCTGTTCAGCTGAAACTTGACTCGGTGTCAGATTTTGGTTGGAGATCAAGAAGAAAGAAACAAAATGTAAAAAAAATAGTCCCACATACCTGTGTAATGTAGAGATGAGGAACTTCTTTGTGTTAAGTTTCATTTTCTCAGGACTTTTGTGTTGTTATGCCTTTGCCGCATTTGATAATGAAATTGGTAAGGAGTTCTAGAAATCCATGTGATGTTTCTGGGTGGAGCATTGCTACATTCTTGAGGCTGTATTGCTGACCAAGCAAGGGAACTGTCTCCAAAACCACAGATAGACATGAACATTTTTCCTGAGGTGTTTGTGTAATGTGTTCAGGTTTGTTCATTTTAGCTAATGTCCCGTTAGTAATTTTACTGTGGCTCACATAGCAGGAGGCAACATGCCAACTTCCAAGCTGGCCAGGACACTGCCTCTTTGACCGGAGGCTGCAGATTATCCCTTAAGCTGATCATTTTATCACAGATCCCATCAGTAAAACCTGTTAAGCTTTTGCTGAAAAAAAGTATAAGTGATGCATATGCTTTAAGGTGGTCCTTGTTCAAACACACAGCTATTAGCAATTGTTTTAGATACCAGCACTGGGGATCTGTCAGCAAAACATTATATAGCTGTTGGCCGTAGGCTACAGCAATATAAATTGTTGTTTCTTTTCATTGACCTTAAAAAGTGTTAGTGATTTATTCCATATAGTGATGTCTGGGCAGTAAACTAAGAACCCATTATGCGATGCCTTTTTTCAAGAGGAGAGAGTCCACACTGTGGCTCAACAACAAACTATTTACTGTGGGGGCAGAACATCACTGTATTTTCTATTGGCTCCACATCTTTTAAAGAAAATAATCGGTTATCACCAAAGTAATAGTCTAAAAGTAAAAAAGGAAAAAAAACCTCACCAAACAAACAAAAAAACCCCTCTGGATATTAGTTTACAGTCTTTCTGTGTAGCTGCTATCCAGTGAATGAACAATTTTCCATATTCTGACTACCATTATCTGATTGTCTGAAGATCACCTTTTGACAATTTTTCTTATTGCGGTTTTCTCTCTTTCCTTTTCTCTTTTCTTTTTGTGCTCAGCCAACATGCGCTGACTATGACGCTTTCTTTTAGCTACCGCTTCAGTGCTGGTGTTCATTAAAGATGATGATTGTGTCCTCCTCTGTGTTTCATTCCTTGCAAATCTTTTTGATTGCAGTCTTGAGGAAGTAATTTTCTCTGCTATGCAGTTGCTGTAGTTGTGCTTTCTAAGCTAATCAATATCTGAAGAGATTTTTAAAGTTTGGTGAGGTCTGGATGGTAGGCCCAGTAAATGCTGAGTCATTCCCTCTGAACTGCAATAAAATGTTGCTTTTTGTTTCTTCTGTCTTCTCTTTTCCCTCACTAATTTGCTCTTTTCTATCTTTTTTCCTTTGTTACTTCTTATTTACAAAACTCTGTATGTGTGTGTGTGTATTTATTTTCTTGGCCTGGCTGCCCCTGCCTCCTTTATTTTCTTTCCCACTTAATTTTTCTTTTTTGTTACAGAGTTCTATGACAGCACTATTAGTGTCCATCAGTGACATTGCCTTTCCCAGCTTCTGGCTTTTGCGGGTTGCTACTGTCCACCTGCAGCAGTAGGGCTCTTTACTCAGAGCTGTGAACTGTGGTTAAAAATAACAATTAAAAAATGATAGTGAAGCCTTTATAGAGCAGTGAATGTTCACCTTGCTTAGGATATGGGTCACTAATAAAATCTAGACAGAGAAGGTTTGCAATTCCATGCAGGGTTTTTCTGAGAATCTTTGCATAAAATGCATCTTATTCCTCTTATCTTCTAAATGGGAAATTCTTTAGATCTGATTTAAAGCTCTTGAATTATGAAGAGTGCTCTGCATTCCTGAGGCTCATCTAAAGGAGTCCATGGGGAACCCTCCAACTGCACAGGAAGATCTTGGGCCTGGTTTTGTTTGTTTTAAATATCTGTTCCCTAAATCAAATACAAAATTTAACTTGGACACATATGGATTCATGATGTTTGTGAGAAGAATGATGAGAGATATGAGATCCATGAAGCAGAGAGTGGCTCCCGTTGATCTGTAGGTGTATTCTCTTTCCCAGTGACAGTCACGTTCAGATTTCTTGACATTTCAGGGCAGATTTTGTGATAGAAAGCACAAGAGACTTTCTTGTGCTTTGCTTATGTTTCATGTCATGTGTTTCTAGAAGACCATCCTGTCCTCTCTTCTTCTGGACAGATAGCAATGTGGAGGTTCTGTTCTTCTAGTACTGTTGACCCATTTTCCGTCTGTTTCTATCACTGTGTTAGGTAATAGCACATTGACAGGAAAGAACAGAGTTCATGTCCTGTTCTCCAGCCACTCTTCTCCACTTCCTTCAGTTATGAAACACTATTTCTTTAATATTATTTTTCCTCAGCCTCTTCCTCTTTTTTTTATTTTTTTCCCCTCAGATAAAACCGTAGATTTTATCATAGTGCTAGCCTATTTCCCCCATCCAGATTTCCTTGCATGCTTTCAATTCAGATGGTTCTGCCTCTCAGTGAAAGGTTAGTTTTCTAATCTATGTGAAATCTTTTAAAAACAGACAAAGCTCAAATTGAACTGATCAACTCAAATGAAAGGAAATGGAAAACACAAAACTGCTTTAACTCAAAACTTGTAGCTAAGACTGATATGGATTAGGTCATGTTTGGCAAGAGTGTACATCTCTGAGTTGCATCCATTAACTGGGTCCATGCTTTCAGACTCACTGGAAAAATAAATAGAAAAGTAATTGGTAGAGCTTAAAGTTAGAACATTGACCAAAGACAGGAGATAATTTTGTATTTGTTGTTCTGGCTGCATATATGAGCTTTACATTTGAAAGTGGTACTTTGTTCTAATTTCTGCTGCATTGTTTTTTTCTGCTTCAGCAAAGAGATAAATACATTAATACGAAGTTATTAAAACTTACTATTTTAATTGTAAGAGGTCTGTGATCCACATTCAAAGCAGAGTTTAACTGAAGAAGTCTTTCAATTTAATAGCTAATTGTTTTTACTGGTCACTATCTTAGTCTTTGTGTTAATTTTGCCCTTTGCTGGCAGCTTGAGTGTGTGTCACAGGGAATAAATAAGGTGCTGTGCAGATATCTGATGGCTTAGGCTATCAGAATTTGGAGGTCTTTCCTCAGGCAGTAATCTACAAAGGGGACTGTAGTGAAAAGTCTTAACAGGCTTTCCCTTCCTTAAGTTCAACACTTTGTGGGATGTAAGCTGTGGGAAGCTATGCTGTGTGCCTATTGAAGTGTTTCTCAGAGCTGTTTGGGACTGTGTTGTGGTCACATATAGCAGACAGTGCACAGTCATCTGCTGACCCACTTGATCGCTCACTGTTTCGGTGACAGCCCTAGCTGCTCATATGCATCAGCTGCTTCTTAGCCTGGGTCATCTTTGCTTCCCTCAAAGCAAATTACCGCTCGAGTGCTTTTGGGCAGGTGGGGGTCTCAGTGGAGTATTTTGTAGTAGATGTGTGTGCGTGTGTATAACACAACAGAAGGAATAGGCTACGAACAAGGAGAGGGTGTTCAGTAGAGGGTAATAGTGACATGTGAGAATACTTAGTTACTATAGCCTGGGAAAACTGAAAAAAGAGGTCATTGCTTTGTAAAGGACCTTGTAAATGTTTTCCTATGTGCTCTGTTCTGTGTCAATCCAAGTTTTTACCAGCCTCTCTCTGTGCATCAAGATACCCTTTGAGGCCTACTGAGCCGGCACATGGATGCACGATGACTCTGTAGCACATTTACTGAACTTGTTTTTCATTACACAAAATTGTTTTTGTTCAGCTTCACTCTACCAGGGAGGGTTGAAGCACATGCTTATACGTGTGCTTCGTGTATAAATATATACATGGATGCATTCTCACTGCTCACCTCACAAATCAAGTATCAAGACTGCTGGAGTGTTGGCACCTCTGAACTTCTGCACCCTGTTCTTTGTGCTCATCTTGGTTGTTGTATGCCCATCTGATGAAACCTGGGGAAGACCCAACTGAAAGCTACTGCACAGGCACAGTACATTTTCAATTCTGATAAAGATTTCTTTTTCAAATGTACTGACGTACAATGCTAGCAGGTCCATTTTCTCCACTTAGTTCAAGAAGAAAGTAAGACTCAGATTTTACCAGGGTTCTACAGTTGTGCTGAGTGTGGACTCCACTTTCCACAATTTAAGAGCCACTCCAATTCAAAGATACCTATACATAGCCTTACAAATGTGAATGGAAGCTTTGATAGGATTGTATGATAATTCAGACTGAAGGGAACTGAGGAGGTCCTTTGCAAAGTCAAGTCAGCTGTGACCAGTCAAGTCTTGAAAACATCCAAGAATGGAGCATCTCCAACCTCTTTGAGTAATCTTTTCCACTACCTGACTGTCCTCATGGAAGAGTTTCTTCTTACATGCAGTCTGAACCTCCTTTGTTCCAATTTATGACCATTGTCTATTGTGTTCCCACAGGGCACCACTGTGAAGAGCCTGACTTCCTATTTTTGATACAGGAGTTTTCCAGCTCTTTGCAAGTGTTGAAAGACTACTGTTAGGTCCCTTCAAAACCATCTCTTCCTTGGGCTGAACAAGCCCTGTTCCCTTAGCTTGTTCTCACAGGGCAAGTGCTCCAGCCACCTGACCATCTTGGTAGCCCTTGTTGGTCTCACTCCAGTTTACTGATCCTTCTGGTACTGGAAGCCCAGTGCTGGATGCTGCATTGTAGATGTGGTCTAACAAGTGCTAAGCAGAGGGGGATAATTACTTCCCTCAATCTGCTGGCTATGTTCCTGTTAATACAGCCCAGAACATTACTGGCATGCTTTTTTTTGGCCTTCTCTCCCCTGTTCCCTCTGCTAGATCATTGCTTGTTCATACTCAACTTGCTCTCTATTAATAAGATCCCTTTCCACAGAGCTGCTCNCTCCTGTGTAAAGAGAGCCGTGTCGCCCCATGCAGGGTGTGAGCAGAGGGTTAAGGTTATCCAACAAAACAAGGGTGTTTCAAACTGCAGCTTGCATTGTCACAAAAGTAGCAGGAGGCAGATGGTTGAGCGTTCTTCTCTGGTAGTGATCAGTATGCCACCGTGGTATGTCTCTTTCTGCCTCCATCTGTTGTCAGGCTGACGGTGGAGTAACCTATGGTGGGACATATGCAAGGCTATCATATGCAGGACCACATAGAGAGAATTGTACACGTACTTAGCTGTACTGCTGGCTGTTTTTGTCTCTCTGTTGGAGACAGAACACTTTTCTGGCATGTCAGGGTCCATGTTCATTTGTTGCTTCCTTCCCAACACTTTCAGCCAAGAAGCAATAGGCAGAATTTTAAGGGTAGAGATTTGAGAAGAAGCCAACGAGAAGAAAGGGAAAAAAAGTGAAAGGCACTGGGAGAGTTCAAGTTGTGTTTCCACGGCCAGCTGCAGTGCTGGCCACTGAAAAGATTTTGCCTTCATCCCGCTACTGGTTTTGCTTGGATTATGAGCATTTGCAGCCTTGTTTTTCTCATTTACCTTACATGGCACTTGTTGGCTTTAGGGAGAAAAGAACTACATGATTTTTGTATGAGAGTTCTCAATAGTGGGAAATTTACCATTAAGTCATAGTAGTGACAAGAAACCAGCAACCATAACAAAATTGGACTGTTTAAATATTAAACTTATGTGTCTTTTTCTTTCTCATTTATACCACTGAATAGAAAGATAAGAATTTGAACTCTGTTTTCGATTCTTGTCCTAGCATCTGAGAACAAAGGTGGCAGCATCTCAAAGTCTAGAAGTTGTGAATGTGCACCTATAGCTGACTCTGAAAACCACATCATTATTATTGTAATCTGTTGTTTATGAGCAAATTGTGTAGTCTGAAGGTGCTTAAGTGCATTGTATCATTATCATGCATGTGAAATCAAACCATTAACATTTGTATAAGCATATGGAAACTGTGAGAATTACTCATTATTCTATCCTTCAAATGGAGTTCTGGATTATTTGACATTTTTGAAATTGCAATGAACAGTGAAGTGGGGATTGCACAGAGGGGAATAAATGACTTATTCTTAATTTTAAGTTAAGAAGAAAGAGGAATTTGTCTACCATTCTCATAAGGGTATGCCATCAGTGAGGGTGAAAAAAGAAACATTACCGTCCCTGGTTCTTGGAAAAGCTAGCCTCAAGGAGAGGGGGGGGGAAGGGATTAATTTGGAAATCTTGATGTAAGTTTCTCAGTGTTAATAGTATTCATTCTGTAAGGAAGATTAACTTTATATAGAGATTTCTAATTGAAGTTTTTGGCTGTGTGTGCATGTTTGTCTCAACTTCAGTACGGCCTTTGACAGCCTCCCATAACATCATCATAGAGAAAGTACTTAAGTATGGGCTAGATAAATGAACACAGAGATGGATTGAAAACCTGGCTAAACTGCCAGGCTCAGAGGGTTGTGATCAGTGAAACAAAGTCCTGCTGGTGGCCAGTCAGTAGTGGTGTACCCCAAGAGGTGATACTGGGTCCAGTATTATTTAACGCCCTCATTAAGGACTTGGGTGATAAGACTCTGAGCAAGTTTGCAGATGACAGAAAACTGGGAAGGGTGGCTAATACACCAAAGGGTTGTGCTGTCACCTAGAAGGACCTCAACATGCTGGAAAAGTGGGCTGACAGAAGCTTCATGAAGTGCAACAAAGGGAAATGTCAAGTCCTGCTCCTGATGAGGAACAACCTGTCAGCCATCAGCCTCCTGGGCTGCGCTACAAAGAGCTTTGCCAGCAAGTTAAGGGAGTTGATCTTTCTCCTCTGCTCAGCCCTGGTAGGATACATCTGGAGTGGAGTACTGGGACATACTGGAGTGAAGTGAATGGCTACAAAGATGAACTGAGAGTAATTGTTCTGGTATGAGGGTGGTTGAGCACTGGTATGGGTTGCCCAGAGTGATTGCGGAGTTGCCATCCTTGGAGATATTCAAAAGAGGACCTGGCACAGTTCTAAACAACCTGCTCTAGTTGACTGTGCGTTAACAACGTTCAGAGGTCCTTTCTAGCCTCAACTCTCCTGTGGTTCTGTGATTTAGAAACACAGAGGCAAGAAGGTTTAGAAAAGCCAAACAAAGAACTTTTGCTGTTAAAATGCAATGCTACAAGTAATGCTACAGGCTTGGGGAAGTGTGGCTGGAAAGCTGCCCTGCAGAAAGTGACCTGGGGGTACTGATTGGCAGCTGGCTAAATATGAGCCAGCAGTGTGCCCAGGTGCCCAAGAAATCCAATGGCATCCTGACCTGCTGTCCACACTATTTCTGATACAAGACTAGGGAAGTGATCGTCTCTCTGTACTCGACGCTGGTGAGGCCACACCTTGAGTACTGTGTTTAGTTTTGGACACCTCAATACCAGAAAGTCATGGAGGTGCTGGAGTGGGTCCAGAGAAGGACAACAAAGCTGGTGAAGGGCCTAGAGCACAAGTCTTCTGAGGAGTGGCTGAGGGAATGGGGCTGTTTAGCTTGAAGAAACAAGGGGAAGCGCAGGGGAGACCTTACCACTCTGTACAACTACCTTAAAGAAGGTTGTAGAGAGGTGGGTGCTGGTCTTTTTTCACAAGTAACAAGTAATAGGACAAGAGGAAAGGGCCTCAAGTGCACCAGAGGAGGTTTAGGTAAGACATTAGGTAAAATTTTTCAGTGAGACGGTTGTCAAGCTTTGGAACAGGCTGCCCAGGGGAGTGGTTGAATCACCATCCCTGGATGTGTTTAAAAGCCATGTAGTTATGGTGCTTAGGGGCATGATTTAGCAGCAGACTTGGTGCCAGGCACAGTAGCTTTAGCCTAAGCTAGTTACTTTCTCCCAGACAGTTCCCAGGTAAGGCTCTGTCCACAGCCAAGCTAACTTCTGCTCTCCCCAGGCAGTTTGGATGTGCTTGACCCTGTTTTGGACAGTAGGGAGAGCTGAACAGTATTGATGCTGTGACAGTTAGCCTCAGTACCAGAATGTGCTGCTAGATGCTTTTTAATTTACTAGCACAGATTTAAAGTCTAGGTGCTTGGTTCTGTAGCTAGCAACCTGAAGAAATGTATCTTTTGCCAAAGCTCCAGCTCCCTTGCTTTTAGGCTCAGAAACTGGCTGTATTTTCAGGGCAGGACCTCATCAGTCTTTTATAACTGATAGGGAACCAGGAGACTAGATACTGTGTCTGAGCCAGAAGCCCCTGGAGATTGACTTCCAACTGTCAACTTCATTTCTAAGAAATGGAAGACCTTAAAAGTCATGAGAAGACATTAAAAGACATATTAGAAGACTTGGGAAATAAAGGAGCTTAAGAGACAAAGTATTTGCATTGGAAATGTATATATTTTAAATTCTGAACAACAACAATAGCTATGCTCTGTTGTTCCATTTCTTCGTAGAGCAGAAATTCTGTTCTTTAAACAGCTCTGCTGACAGTATTTCTTATATCTGTTCTTCATAATGTATTCATCTTCCCATCAAAATAGAACATTTAGTCTTTTACAGGTGAGCAATGCACAAACTATGTTTTTAACTATGACGAAGCCAGATTAATTCAGTATGTCCTTGAGGGTTTTTTTGTTTTGTTTTTTTTTTGGGGGGTCTCTTGTTGTTGTTCCAAAGATATCTTTTTATTCCAGAAAAGTTATGGCTTGTGAAAATTGGTTGTGGGTTTTTTTTGGTGGTTTTTTTTGGGTACTTGTTTTGGACTCCACCATTTGGATTTCAGTGAAACCATGGATGTTCACCCAGTACAAAGTGTGGGCAACTGTCATCCAGATACTTAGTTTTCACTTGGGTAACAACTTAGCAAGCTTGGGTGCAGAAGTTTTTCCTTTGCTTTTCTTGGCCACTGCTCTGCTCTGCAGGTGCCTCTGCTTTCTCAAGTGAGGTCTTCCTCACCTTGAGTTGAGAAGAAGTGATGATGCTTGGAAATCTTTGTCTCTGGGTTTTGATGAAAATACAAACAGAGCTCCATCAGCCAAAGGCTTACATGTGCTAGTGCAGGAGGACAGATGGATGAAGGCACATCGCGCAACTGAGATCTTCTGCAGACTTAAACAATGTGTTTTAAGTTTTAAATGCGTTCTGAATTTTTGCAGTTTTAAGCAGATGCTGAAGAGGTGCTTTAAGCTCTTGCAGATGCTCTAGTTTGAATGTTGAAACTGTTTTTCTTTTGTGCATTTGTTCTTGTGTTAAAAGCTATTTGTGGAGGGAACTCTATGCTCCTGTCTAGTAGTAGACTTCTATCAGAGTGTAAGCATCCATATGAAGCCCCTAGGAGTAATCTCAATACAAGTAAGGAAATATAATTATACATCCTAAAGACATTTGCAACGTAGCTCAGTTTTGGCAGAACACTTACAGCTTGTTAAGCTTTAAAATAGTGTTTTTGTTTCTGAAATATAGAAAATACAGATTTTGGAATAAAAAAGATTTTAGTGTAAATTGCAACAGGCCTATAGAGGAAGCCATGTGCTTTACAAGTTGGCTGGCACTCCAGTGACTTCAGTCACTTCAGGCTTCTTCCTCACTAAGTTGTAAGAAATTGTTGAAAACATACTTTTCATGTCTATGAACAGACAGGGTTGTGTGGCTCGTTGTGTGCACAGATTATCAGTAGATCTGTAGGAAACAAAAATATCTAACTCCCAATAGAAAAGTTAGTGATTCTGTGGAAATTGAGTTAAAGTTTCTTGTATATAAATAACTATTTCCTGATTACTTTTTCCTTCTTTTTTGTAAAATTAAGAATTTTATTTTTGCTTTTGTGGATAGTTTTGTTAGTAATAATCCGTATGTAATTGGAACAAAATTTGGTAAGAAAGTCCTGAGCACTTTAGTGAAATAACAGAAGGACAAAAAATGTTTCTGTCAAAAAGTAATGTACCAGCTGAAATAAACTCACGTTAGTTTAAAGGAATCTCTGTTATCTTTCTGCCTCAGTTTATTAACTTCTTAAGACAGTCATTTAATGGTTTAACTTTCTTTTTTTGCTAGCAAGGAAGAGAGTTGGTACTGATCATACGCTTACAGTACAAATAATAGCTTTTCAACCATGGGACTAGTTTTAGGTGTTCACGTGCAAGCTTTAGCTGTGAACCGATTTCCCACCAGTTACTGTGAACTTCAATATGCAGCTATGAATAGCTTGCTTTTGCATTTCCTATCATCTCTTTCTACCTCTTACTAAAAGACACATATTCAGTTTTATTCCAAATGGATTCAGTTGCCCTCTGAGGGCTCTGGACATGAAGGATCTAGCTGATGGTTTTGTGGGAATGTAGTAATAGATATAGAAGAGTGTCAGACAGTGACATCTTGACACATTTGTGGCCTGCAGCATTTAGGAATAAGGAGGAGAGTTAGGAGATATTTCACTTTCTTTTTTTCATGATTATGACCCTCCCACGTCTTCTGTGTTCCTGTGGTGTAAGTGCCATTTAATGGCTAAGCTGTGTGATTTGAAGCAAGAGCTTTTCCTTTAATCTTGCACGTATCACTTCTTTTCACAATTAGTTCAGTGACTTCCTTTCTTCTCCATCTATCCCATAATTCACCTTTTTGTACTTGATCTAACAGTGCAACATCGCATCTACTCTTATAGGCTGAATTTTTACATAGCTCATGGAAATTACTTTTTCTTCACATTTTGTTGTAGTTAATATATTTGGTTTATGCTTTGGGAAGTCCATCTTTGTAAATTAGCTTAGGAATAGTTCGCATTCCTCATATTTGTTATTTAACTAACATGGTTTTGTTAGTGACCATTTTACATCTTCAAGGATTAATTTGTTAGGATATTTGCAGCCATTCATCAGCTTCTTTCCTCTGTCCAATGGGGGGAGATAGAAAATCTATCTTTGCCTTTTGATCCAAAGTTGTTGAGGGAGGCAGATCAACAGTGAGGTCTTCGGGTCAAAGGAGTGTAAAGCTCCGGAGACATTATCAAGTTTTGCTTGATTGAGTAACGTTCTCTGTGGAAACTTGTGGAAGTCACCTCAGATGACACCCAGTGCAGTTGCTTTGGTTTCTGAAACAATATTTGGGTGGAATTTAGGGTCTGTGTCCAAGAAAGTGATGAGCAAGCTGAAGCTTTATCAGTTACCTTAAGCTCATTCATTCGCCTAAGTCTTTACTGAAAATACTAAGAGCTGTGACACCAGCCCCTGTACTTTAATGTGAAGATACATGGTGGTATAGTTTCAAGCAGGGAGAAAAGAGAGAAAGCAAGGAGTAGAGAGTAGAGTCTTTGTAGTAATACTGATGGAGCATTTAATTGGCAATGGTAACTACATCAGATTCTGCTCGAGATAATTGACAGCCCAGGAGGAGCACAGAGTATAATGTGTGCAGTAATTCTGGAGGTTTTTGCAGGGGAGTAGTGAAAATGTTACTTGGTTGTTGCTTTTTCATAGTAAACAAAACAAAAAATATCTAGAGCTTAGTTGATTGCATTGACTTTAGAATTCAGTATGTATGGATTGGATCTTCTGTAAAGTATATGACATCCTGTGCCACAGCTGTCAGACATTTTGAGGGGCCTATGAAGTATAACATAGAGCTGTATTAAATTAATAATACATTGACTTTGCAAGGGATTTACATTAAAAATTAGTGTTTGCTTTTACATTCTTTTACCCTTTCAGCAGAGTAGGTCAAAGCAAGCTTTACTGAGAGTATTCTTCATCTGCAAGGAAAAGCTGGATGTATTATCCAATAATTTTGTGTAGGTAAATGTTTTGTAATATGAAATTTTATATGCTCTTCTAGCATAAACTATCTTCTATCAAATACTTGCGTAGTATAACATTTTTTCTTGTTCTATTAATACTAATTTTAAACAATTAGACACATTAAAGGAGAGGCAGTTCGTAAAGCTGTGCAAATAACATAGCTACTTAAAATTTACAGTATGTAAACGAGCAACTACTAAAATGTTGAAATTATTGGAAATATTGTAGTGTAAAAATACAAATCCATACTTTCTCAAAGTATTTTTTTGTAGTACCAAATGCTTTGAAATTTGTACCGTATTGAAAAAAGTGGAAACCCTTCCAAAGAGGAAAGAAGTTCTAAATAAATAAAATACAAAAATAGTACTAACAACAGGTCAAGCTCTCTATTTCTGAGGCTTAAAAAAGAAAACACTGAATATTTTTTATCAACTGTGAGTTTGTGTACACTATTTTTTGCCAACCCTGTTAGAAATGTAAAAGCAGAATGCTCTCTCCACCCTACTAATTCTGTCATTTTCCACTTGGCAAAAAAACAGCTTTTCCTTTTTTTTTTTTTTTTCTCTAGCACACATGTAAATATAACTGTTTAATTTACGTCTTTAACTGCTAGCTTGGAGTTGCTGAAGTCGGCACAGTTTTAGAGGACAAATGCTTAACACACTGCAATTAAGTTAAAGAAATAGTAATATTAGGACATTGGAGATGCGTTGTTTCCATCTCCCTTCTGGTTTCCTCCCCCAATTTTTAAATAATGTCTAAAAAACTTAAAATATCTGAGGTTTGCTTCTATAGTTAGTTGCAGAAACAGTCCCCCTGAAGGGAGTTATGTGTAATGTAGATGGCTAAGCTCTACAGGATGACACCTGTAGCTCCTGAGAATGTCAGTTATGGTTCAAGACTGATGACTTGACAGATGCCTTTTGGCTTTTAGGAGTATTGGACTTCCTGCCCTCTTGATAGACATCTAAATAGTAGTTTATGCGAGGTCAAGAAAACCTATGGCGTCTTTCTAGCACGCACGTCTCTTTGGTCTTCCAGATGGCTTTTTAATGTTCTCTTGGTGCTATTTGCCATGTCTTTGAATGATAACTTTGTAATTAAGAAGCACCAATGAATTGCCAAATAAAGCTTGACTTTATAGCTTTGCAAAACAAACAAAGAGAAGCATAAAGATTAAGTGCCAGTAAGCTTACACAGAAATGTTAAGGAATAGAAAACATGGAAGCTGGGAGCTAGAAGAGAATCTTGCTCATGTTTAGTTTCCCAGGTTTGGGGCTTATAACTAGGTTTCTTTCCTTCAGTTTTAGGAGAATGCAATAGCTACTTTCCAGTTTCGTTATAGCTATGTTCGACTGATACATGGCCTATCAGTTTTTCAATGAATGAATGAGAATTTCAGTTTTTAGTAGCAAATATTCTCAGTCAATACTTATTTGGAAGTGAAAGGCTTAATACAAGCAGTAAACAGTAAATAATCACTCTTTCTTGACCTCTGATGTTGTTGCCACGGTTTTTTGATATTTAAAGGTTTAGAATGAAAATTCTGTTGTTTTTCTTGCATTTGAAAATCTGGCAGAGAAAAAGGCATTATTAGGATAGATTCAAGTTTTACTTCTTTTCTGCTTGTGGATGGACTTCATATCAGAAAGCTTTACACTTAGATGTCCATTTGGATGTTGCATTTAAATCCCTATACCGAGTGCTTCTGATTGCCCAGGAGCTTTTCAAGCTTTCTGGTCTCATCTCAAGTATGTGTTTAGAAGGTGTGGTTACTGTCAAGATTTCCTCAGCATGGCAAAATGAACAGCTGAAATTGGAGTTTTTCTTGAGTACAGTGTTTTGACTTTGCCTTGAAGACCAACCATTGGTGTGCTGCTAGGAACATTAATAGCAATGCATAGGAAAAATAGTAATTCAGGGGTGAAACCATTTTCTTTGCATTCATCAATTGAGTTGGACTCTTAATTCCAGACAAGAATGCAAAGAGTCTTGTATACAAAGTAGCTTTAATTTCTGCTAATAGAAGGACTCTAGACATGCTACCCAACTGGGTAGGTGTTTCAACACAGAAGACAAGAGAGCCTGTAACTAAGCTTGATTTACAATCTGCTTGTTAGGATTTGCATTCACATAGGACTGTACAACCTTGTACACCAGATGTGTGGTGTTTATTGTCCCATCAGTTTTCCTTTGTAAATACGCTGTTGCAGCACTGAAACAGTATTTTTCCAGTATTCATATGATGAATGTAGTTTTTATCTTAGGCATTTTCTTTTTTATGCCATGATATTTAGTGTTAATAAACCTTTTGAAATCCTCCTGGATTAACAGTCAAGGGAGGTCACTTGAAGATATCTTAAACTGCTGCCTGGGGTGGGGGGGCTTCATCAGTCATGAGAAAGCTTGACTGGTTATACACGCACAGAAACAGTTGTTCGTTTTAAGTGTGGCAGGCAGAGGTAACACTGCTCTGATGTAATGATGACTTTCTATTTAAAGTGCCTGTTTAATGTACTATGTAATGTAACATGGTGTTCCTTTTGGTAAGAGAATGATTAAGTAAATTACCTATATAGTCTTTGACACATCTCACTGAATACAAATAGATTTTATTACCTGAAGAAGACTTACAGAAATTATTTAAGTATGCACACCTGTGATTACAAATCAGATGATGAAATTACAGTATTTGGAAGCAAGGAAATGACAAAACTTTTGACTGTAAACCTGGCAAGATTTGGCAGTCCCTATAAATAAGATGGGAACCCCTGGAGTTGTGGGTAAAACTGGCTATGGTAAGCAGAGAAAGCATTTCTATGACTGATTT
The DNA here is from genome assembly GCA_013401335.1 of Brachypteracias leptosomus. NCBI lineage: Eukaryota > Metazoa > Chordata > Aves > Coraciiformes > Brachypteraciidae > Brachypteracias > Brachypteracias leptosomus. The sequence goes on from VYZX01024604.1 coordinate 71,119, forward strand.
TTTTTTTCATAAAAGTTCTTAGTGCTTAGATATTCTAGAATTAGGGGGTGTAGTGGGTCTGTCTGAGCTGATTTTCCCCATACAGCCCTCATGCTACAGTACTAGGACCCAGAGGGTGTTGATAACACACACCCTTGTTATGACTATCAGTGCCCACACAGCACCAAAGGTACGGGAGGGGCAAGATCTGGGAGGGGATACAACCTGGACAGCTGACCCGAGCTGACCAATAGGATATTCCATACCATATGATATCAGCTTAACTACAAAGGGAGGAGGACAGGGGGATTTGGGGGAAGACATTTGTCCTCTGAGCAACCGCTCTGCGTTCTGGAGCCCTGCTTCCCGGGACAGGCCCGACACCGCCTGCGGATGGGAAGTAGAGAGTAACGGCTTCGCTTGCTTTTGCTTCGCACGCACATAGCCTTGCTTTGTCTGCTGTTTATTAAAACTGCTTTTTATCATAACCCACGGGTTTTCCTTTTCCATCTTACTCTCTCCCTGCTTGCCTTGCTGACGGAGGTTTTGGTGGTGGGGGGAGTGATAGAGGGACTAGGGGTGGGCACCGGGCACCCAGCCAAGGTAAACCCACCACAGGGGGGAAAAAAGAGCAGCACATTTATCACATTATAAGTAAGAGCAGAATTTAGAAACTACTTGCATAATTCAGTGTTATGCTGCTTGAGGTACTGATCCATTGCTGGTAGAATAATTAATAGGAAAATTTAGGAAATTTGTAAGAATATTCGTCACTACTGGAGGCGTGAATTATGCCCCAGTCAAACCTAGAACTTGAACAAATTTGCTCTGTGCAGGTTTGATAAATATCTGTATATGGAGCATGTCAGGACTATGCTGAAGTAGGTAGACCAAGCACTTGGACTTGTGCAAAAGGTACTACTTTTATGGTGTGCCTCTGAGTACTGTTACTGACATTCTTGAAAGGGGACAGCAAGATGTTGAAGGGATAAAACAGCACCAGCCATAGCAGCATGTGTTAGTTTACTGGCTAGATCTGCTGCTGTAAATCAGCTAGCGAAGTTAGTGAGACTTTGCTTTAGTCTATACTGCTTGTACTCATGGACTTCTTGTCTTCTGGATATTTTGTAAGAAATAATAATAGTAATCATACCACTTGGAAGAAAAAAAATTGTAAACAGTAAGGCATTAGCCTTTTTCTGTTCCACTGATTATAACTTTAAAATATTTAAACCCAAAGTTTCCTTCGATGCCTGTGGAGTTTTCTGTGTCTAGGTAATGTAAGAACCCTGGTGAGCCCTGCGTGAACTCACTGGGTGACTGATACCCTGGGAGCAGTGTAGCAGTGGCAATGGCAAGATATGTGCATATCTTCTTCCTTCTTGACTAATTTTCTGTGCTCTTTGACAGATTTTGTTGTTGCAGTCAGATTTCTGTTTATTATTTTGTGTTGTCACAGTTGCCTCTGCCTTCCAAGTGTCCTTGAACTTCTTGTACATCTTTTGTGGATCCTCCTCCAACAGTGACACTCGCTGTTTGATCTGTTATCCATGCCAATTACTTTGCTGCCAGTGAGTTCCTGCACAGCTCTGGGCTACCCTGTAGCTTTCAGTGTGCTACTGATTCATTTTCTTTCCCCCAAGATTAGCATCCACTTTGTTGAGGAGTAGGTAAATTATTGAAAGAGTGAGTGTCTGGCTCCACTGAAAATTCTGGCAGTTCTACTTTTGACATCCATGGTGCTTGGATTTGACTTTTTGATCTTTTGCTAAATCCTGATGGCATTTGGCTGAGATCTGTATTATAAGGATTCTTTTCGTTATATGATAAGTTTCTTGAATATGATCTGTTTCCCTTCTTCTGTATTTTTTCAAATCTTTAAAATGAAAATGTTTTGACCTGAATTTCTCAAGAAGCAAGACTCATCCGTCTCTTTAACAGTGTATCTTTCTGTGTATAATAAATATGAAATTGCTAAAGAGAGTTAAAAGAAAAATAAAAGAAATGGGAAAAATACAAGTATCACCTAAGAGCTGGAGGATTTTTTCATTCTGAAACAACTTTGGGGGGAAGCGGGAAACAGTAATCCTCCGTGATTAGGGCATGCGCCCAGCTGCCTGTGTGACACAGTGCTGGTGGTGGCCTGGTGGCACTTGTCCTTCTGTCCTCACCAACCCTGCTCAGAGCAGTTTTCAGGGGAGCTGATTGAAATAAAAATCTCAGTGTGGGAACATTGCAAATTTGGACAACTCATTTATCCGCTGACCAGTATCTGAATATGTATTTGGAATAGGTTTCTTGGTCATCTTGATATTTTAAGTACAAAGTAATTTAATGTTGTTACCTCTGTGTGCTCTCCCTGAAACTTAGCCAATACTGGTCACTTGAGGAATGTTAATGCTTTCAGATATAGGCTGTGAAAATGTTGGAAATTGCACAATTCTACTTTTTCAGAACAAACAGACTTTTAAAATTCTAAAATGAGCTACTGTAGGTTCCAGATTTTTTATCTAGACCTATTTTCCACAGCTGCCCCTTCTGCCAGTGATTATAAGATTACTACGTAGCCCACTTCTTTGTAATTTCAGGTGTTCTTCATTGTATGACATACATCTGCAGAGCTAACCACTCCACTCTTTTGATACAGTAGAAATTCTGTATGGTATTTCAAATGCTGAGAGTAATGAAATTTGGTATTAGCATTGGCTACTCTAATTTTTACACTGTTTTCTCTGAAATGTAAACATCATTTTCTGCCTTGCTTTTTTTAGTAAATGTCTCATTTTTTTCACTCTCTAGCAGAGAGGACACTGAGGCACTAATTTGTATCTTGGGGGCAGATACAGTCAGAATGTTTAACATGGTCCCTAACCTTATCTTTTGAAGGAAGCTCTGGTTTTGGGTCTCTGTAGATGGGTATCAAAGTGCAAGACTGGTAGCACAATGAAATGCAACATGCGTCTGGTTGTATGATAGTGTGATGTGTGGCCTTTCACTCGCCTCAGGAGTGAGGATGTTATGGTTTACCCCAACAAGCAGGTGAAATATTCTTTCATGGATCTTACCGTTTGCTGCATCTCCTCTGAACCAATATAAACACATTTCTCTAGGGGAATTTTCTTATAAATAGGAACTTGTATTTAGCTACCATATGTGAACAACTTTCTCTTTTACTTTAAATAAGAAGTACAGCTGCACAGACTAAATATTGAAAAAGTTAAGTCCCTTGAAAAATAGAAGACAAAAATGGAAAAATATTTTGCAAAGCCAGAGTATCCAGTCCTCATACAGTGGAGTAGATAGTAGTAACGAAAGAGAATGCCATCTGCAGAGTCATTTGTGGAGAATTGTGAAATCTTCCTTGTCTACTTCATTGCTTAAGTACTGCTGTAACTGAGGCTGTTTTATCCACTAGTTACATTATTCCTCTTCCAGAAGCCTTTATAACCCCATGAGCTTTCACAGAAAGTTCAAAACAAAACAGAAAACCCAGAGAAATGCCAGAGCTTCAGAGCAGAAGGTGCAACTGAGCAAGAATTTCAAAGCAAGAAGTCAGCTGTGGGCAAGATTTCTCTCCTGCTGCTTCTGTTATCACACATCTTGCATATCTTTCTGTGAATGGCATGGTTTCAAGGTAAGGAGTGGAAAGCAGTCCCATGACTCTTCAAGCCTGGTGCTAGGCTGCCAGTTTGAGCACTCCCTGGCTGAGCACAACTTAATACCTTGTCATCTTTTCCTTGGTAAATTATCTCGTCTCCTGTCTTTTATAGGAGAGTTCACTGGAGATCTCCTGTGTTTCTCCTCTGTATTCTTGTGCTGTTGGCAGATGTGGGCTCAGTTCACAATCAATAGATTGGGTCCTTGCAGGTCTGAGATGGAGTTGCCCTACCTGTCCATCAGCTGTTGTGAGCTTGGGTTGCATCCAAACTGCTACATCATTATCCACTATTTAATTTCAATTTTAAACTTTTGTGTACATGATACTGAAGTTCTAGTTATAAAAGCATAACTAGCTTTTATAGTTTTCATAATTCTCTTAAGGTTGGTTTAATATTGTTGTTTTTAAGGTTTTTTCTTCCCACTCTGTGTTACTGCAGCTGAAAACAAGTGTACTTTTTCCTTTTTTTTTACCTCTTTATCTTTTAGAATTCACTTTAATTAGAAGAACAGTTATTACAAACAAAAGTTAGGAGAGGACAGACATAGCCTAGCATGACAGACAGTGATAGTAATTGGTATTATGAAAAGATGTGGTGGAGCTGACCCTCTGCTTAGGAGAATAATTTTGATTAGTTTATTTAGTGGCTGTTCTCTGGTTAAAAGATATCACAGGGTTTATGTTGTGGGAAATTTACTGAGTAGGTATTGTAGGGGAGAGAGAACCCAACAGGAATCTAGTAGTTCTGACAAGGGTTATAATTCTCTAATTGTGAATACTGTGCATTACAGTTAGAAAATACACGCACAAAAATCTCTTGGTCGCATCGTAAATGTTGGATAAGTCAAAATGAGGTATGAGCAAGTTAGTTTTGGTACATGCTTGAATTTATCTCAGGCTTTGAATTGGACCTCTTTCAAAAGAGGGAAAGTTGAATCTTTATCCCATTATCTCTCAGAACATGGCTTTTGTTCCTTTTGTTAGTTTGAAAGTGTGGAAAAGCTGATGAAAACCTTACAGCTAAACAAGTATTTGGGAAAATTTCTATGTTTAGTCTTTGGAAAAGCTAGGAAACTTTCAGGTGCATTCCTGAATTCTTGGAGGTTTTACTTATATAATTTCTAAATACCAAAAATGAAGGAGTTTCTTCATAAGGAGCCAGAGATTGAGTTGAGGTTTGATTTATTAATCAGGCTGTGCAGCTGAAGTGGGCAATTCCGTAACCTATGGCAGAGATGCCATGGGGTGTATCCTGGTTCGTTTTGGAACTTCCTCTATAGATCTTTATACAGGATTAATCCTAATAGCTTTAGCGTGCTACAGTGTATTGCTAAGTAGACATAGACTACTAACAAAGACTTAAAACAAGCAAACAAAAAAATCCTTTGGACATTGCTATTAAATAGCTGACATGACATCAACCTCTTTGACCAGTTCTGAGCTTTTTTTCAGACATCATCCTGGACAAAGGGGAAGCTGAGCGATGGATTACCAGGGACCACGTTAGCACTGTCAGCCTTTTGAATTGAAGGCTGTTGCCATCCAGTTACTCATCCTTATTCAGAACATTGTAACAAAACTCAGTATAGGCTTAAACTGAGAGTTGAAATTATTAAATCTGGTTTTTTAATGCTTGTGTTTCAGCCTTTTATTTCAGTCAAAACTATCCAATGGTACAATGCATCTTAGATAGTCTTGAGATAACTTAATATCTTAAATACTGATCTTTTTTGATGACCCTGAATGCATCCTTTCAGCAAGCTTAAGACAAATGTGAATGCTGAAGATAGGATTTAAATTTAACACTAGTCTTTTTAATGTATTTGAGGCAAGCATTTCCATAAATTAGAAGGGATGTATATAAAACTGTGTCTTTCTGATTTGATATACTGTCTGGGTAGTTTCATAAATCAGCTGCAGTTAAAATGACAACCCATAGTAGAATGCTCAGCTAATTTAATTTTACTAAACGATTATTTCTTTAATCACCATAATACATTGTGATAAATGGTTAATATGATCAGTCTGAAGGCTAATTTAAATTTAAACAGTTTTTTTCACTTGTCTTGTGTATTGTTTACTTCCATGGCCAAGTGTAAATACTTTACGTCTATATAATCAGTTTATGTAGTAATTTCAAGTGTAATAAAGCACTGCTTTTCAAGGCTAAGCATACCATTTTTACTGGAAGTATGGAGCTACTGCTTCTAAAATAACTAATGATCTTGGATGCATTGGTTCTTAAGTGGTTTGCTCTGACTGTTGAAAAACCTGTGAGCTTCTGTACACTAACTGTGGAAGAAACCATTCATTTTGCAAATGATCAGAAGTAAAAGCTGCTGCATGATAGGGACAAGGTATACGCTCCTGTACTTCAGAATAGAGGAGGTTTAATTTCAGAGCCTGCCTTTACAGAGACACATTTTCTGCTTCTGTTGCTAACAAGGTCCCTGTGGGCTGTGACTGTGACCCCTGCCTTGTTTCTGTTCATGTGTTTCACAAGGTCATAAGGCCAAAAAATCCATCTGAGCTGACTCCCACTCTGTGCTCCCCAGGTTAAGAAGAATGGGTAGAGGTGATTGCTGTGATCATAGTACCAGGGTCATCGTATATAACCACAGTGAAAAGCAGTGCTATTAAAGTTTATGGGAATACTTCTGGCGTTCAACATGTGCATATCATAATTTAACTGCATTTGTGGCATTTTTTTTTTAAAATTTTTTTAGGGGCAAGAATTCTGTCATTTACATGAGTTATCCATGGATATCTCATGGCTGCTATCTGAAAGGCTGCTATCTTTAAGGTGTGCACTATGTACTCTTCATTGCTACAATTTTCCTTGGGTATCAGCAAACCCTGTCTGTGAGGTGGCTTGTTGCCTTCCCCATCTGTGCATTGCTGCTTTCCAAACAGGGCTTATGACCCTCCTTGTGGCCAGTCTGGCATTTGTCTTTCTCTCCTATACAGAAGGAGGAAGGGTGAGACAGAAGAGGTGAAATAAAGAAAAAACCCCACCCTTCTGCAAGTTATCAGCCTGTCCCAAGGTAGTACATTGTGTTGATGCCATCTGCTTCATGTAAGAGCCAGTTCCAGTTGATGTCTTCTAAGCAAATCCTAGTTCTTTCTTCCTGTGCCTTGCTGGAGCTGTGGCTGAGCTGTTAACTGCCAGGCATCGTCTGCTTGTAAAGGGTGGTGGTAGTGGTGGAGGAGCCCCTAGTTTGAGAAGGGGGGAAGGCAAGCAGTAGCCTTCTTAGGCATGTGCAAGACTCCCAGTGGTTTTTGGGGCCAAAGATACTTAGGTGGACTTGGGAGGACTTGACTGGAACTACAAAATAGGCTGGAAGGTGTGATGCTTAAAACTTTTTTTCTAGTTTCCAGTGACATGAGTTATCCTAGATAACATAATGGGTGGGAATGTATTTCACTATAAGTTTCAAAACTTACCAACTTACTTATCCCAATAATGTAAGTTTAAAAACTGAAACTGGCATTATGCTTCCATCTGCCATTATCCAACTTGCGATGGCTCTTACGTTACTGTCAAGAAAAACTTCCCTTGGATCTTTGCTCGTTCCATGCAGTTATAAGGCCTTGGGAACCTGAAAGCCCCAGGTTGTCCATATTTCTCCTCTGTTTTCCCTGTGTAGTGATACTACAAATAAGGGGATGTTCCACAGCCTCTTGATGCATCAGTCCACTCCATTGTCCTGCCATGTAGATGTCTGGCAGCACAAGGTGTTGTCTGATAGGGGGGATCAGGCCCATAGCAGAGAGTGTATGAAATCTAGGCAGCATTTCTCATGAAGTATTACTTTTGCATTTCTGAACAGGAAACATTCAGCTTTTGCCTGAAAATGGCAGTCTTCCTAAATATTTTATGGATGCCTTTTCTTTTATAAAAACGAACCATTTTTTTACTGAAACCTTGTACTTCATGGAAATAAAATTTGTAAATGGAATATAAAACCTAGAAAAGTACAGTTTTGAATGAAAATATATATTGTCTTTACAAAGCACATTATTTTTTTGAGGAGCTATAGCAACTGAATCAGTTGTTGAAAGAATACATGGGAGAGAGCCTGGAGTTTGAACATGGGCACATTTAATACCACATAGCCTCAGTCTTCAGCCATCTACTTATAGCTTAGTCCCTCTGTAGAAATTAGGCAGCAAATAGTATTGTGTCTAAAATGCTGTGCCTGTCATCTTGTACCTCTGAAATGTTAGAGGCACAAGTGGGGCAGCTGACAGACACAGGAAGCTGTGAGTGGTAACTGAAAGCTTGAGTGCCTCACATGGTCCTAAGGTGATGAAGTGCTGGGGCCTGGGCTGTGGGCCCCGAGTTGGAGTTGGCCTATGGATGAGTCCCAACCCAGCAATATGGTTTGTTCCCCAAGTGGTTTCAGGCCCCAGAGGCAGAACCTGGCCCAGCTGTGTGAGGCCCCAACTTCCCCCAGGTGATCATGGTTGGTGTGGTGGGTGAGGCTAGAGCTATATCAACCAGGAACTGACTAGTTTGTGAGAAGAAACAAGGAGCTGATTGGTCTGAAGAGAGTTCCTGCTGGGGCCAGTCAGAGGAGCTTCCTGTTGGGGGCAGGTTGCTGAGCTTGCTCTCAGTGATGTGTTCCTCCTTGGCTGATTAGAGATGGAGAACAGCGAACAGATGAAGAATAAAAGATGAAGTTATGCTGAAGGGATGTTGCTGAGTTTGGTGTTGGCCTGAGGAAGAAGAGAGCTAGCAGCACAAGTGAATATTTTGGTTTGGGACTGAAGATCCTGACAAGTAATGAGTAAGAATCAGTTTCCTGATAGTGTTGCTTGCTCATGATACACCTGTTTGGGGATAGCCTGCTTAGTTTTGTTACTTCCCTCTTTTTGTTATCTTTCTTGTAATAGAGATTTTTGCTTGGCTGTGAATTTGCAGGATAAATCCATGAAAATGAATAAATCATGGTTCTGGTAGGATTTGACTATTAAAATTGTTGATAAAATGCCAAAGTAAATAGTAGGAACATATTGTAAAGGTGTAAAATTTCAAATGAAATGAGAGATGCCGGATAGGTTGCAGTTCTGAGCCCCTACAGCCATTGATACTGGATATTACAGCGCTGTATTAACACATATACCATTAAAGCTCTTGACCTTTGCACACCTGGAAATGTACCTGCCTTATTTTTTGGTTTCTGCAGTAGTGGATTTAAGATATCATACTACTTATTGATGCAAGTTTTCAGTTTCTGTAAAACACTTCTATTTTAAGGCATTTATTAGTCTTTATTCAGCACATGAGTATACTAAGACAATGCAGGTAAACGAATTTTGGCCATCTGGTCTCTGCAGTCAGTGTCAAGGATGAATGGGTGGGATTTAAACTCATTACAGGAACTCGTTCATGTTGTTTCTGCAAGGCATGACTGACACAATATTTTTCTAACACAAACCCAGTAAGCTATGGAAGAATATACTGTAGAAAAGAGTATTGGGATGCATTTGAATTTCTAGCATGTGTAAATATTTATCGTTTGGCTTTGTGTTTCTTCTTCTTCTAGACATTACCCAAAGCAGTCCTTCACTACAGTGGCTGATACACCAGAAAATCTTCGCCTGAAGCAACAAAGTGAATTGCAAAGTCAGGTAAATGAAATAATTATTTTGTCTCATTAATATTAAACTGTCAGTCCACTTCTTTATAGTTTTTCTAAGTAATATTAGTATTTCTTCATACTGATACATAGTAGCAGTCTTATCTGAAAGGCCCACAGGGAGGCCTCCAAAGCCATATTTTTTTAAGTACTGGCAAAAGACAAATTTTAATGTGACTGATTTCTGTAGGTAGGTAGACTTTAACTGGAGAGCTTGTTTGAAGTTGGTTAAGAAAAGTATGGATGGCAGGAATCCTGTTTGGGTGTTTAGAGAAGACAGCTCTCCTGTATGAAGTCCAGGCAGATCAGAATCTCATTTAGGAAACGTACCTTGTCTTAAAGCAATCTTCTTTTTCCATGGTTATTGTGATAATATTTCTGAGGGAGTAGGAGCTGTTGAGAATTATTAGGGAGTTATAGAGGTCAACTGGTAGACATCAGTTTGAGTTAAGACTAATGTAGTAAGGACTGATTTAAGGACTGGTAATTTCTGATTTATGACTGTGTGCTATCCCAATCCATGATGGGCTTGATACGTCTCCAGTTTAGCTCATGTGTTCCAAACTTGCCTGTATCAATTGTTTGTCTTGGCTAAATGTTGATTAACCCGAGGACCGTGGCCTGTTTCTAGAGCCTATAAGAGAAATGGCTTTCCCTAACCTTTTTCAAACATGCTGATATAGCACTGTGGAAATGTAAGGAAATATGTTCTGGTATTGTTCTCTATTTATAAATAGGTATTCTAGGACTGAATAAGCAATAGCAATGAGAAGCTCGGAGTTTGCTTATATGTAAACTTGCTGCAACTGTTCACAAAATGTTAGGTAAGGATCTACTCAAAACTTGGAAATGGAAAGAAACCCTTAATTTGTACAGCGTGCCTATTTTCTTAAGGTTATTAGGCAGTAAAAGATTTGTAGTCGATGCAAATATAGTTCTAAATCATAAGGGCAGAAATTTACTGACTTGGAAGAAAGGCCATGATGTTTCTGATCATTTTTTGCTTCCTTGGTGTTGATTTACATCAAGACTGCATAAAATAGCCTAGCCTGTAAATTGTTTTAATGGTGAAATAAAGATTCCAGGGACTTCTGATAAGCTGATTGAAATCTTGTCATGAGATAAAACTGTAAATTCTGAATAATTTCTGTAATACTTTGAAGAGTGTAAGGACAGAGAAATTGCCATCCTGAATCAGCCCTGTTGGCTGTCTAGTCTGTTGTCCTATCTTTTCAGAGAAAGTCACAAGACTCCCAGCTGAAACAAATACATGATATATAATTTACCATCATTTAGATTTCTTCCTCTTTCAGTGCTGTGCAGTAGAAAAAAGTGTGTGCGTGGTTCAGGAAAAACCTTTCACGTGAAACAAAACTTAGCTGGATAGAATCACATTGTTACTTATTTTCAGTATTCATCAGAGCTGCTTTGAGCCTTCTTCCAATGCTGTGACAATCTGGGATGGAACAAATTCTGTGTTAGGTAATGTAACAAATTATGTTAACTTCTGAATAAGGAGAAATGCTTTTCTGAAGTAATAGCTGCCTTCTAGTTCTAAGTAAACAACATTAATGCTTTTAGTTCTGAGAAGGCACAACCCTGTGTTTAACTGTAGGACTCCAAGCGTCTTTTCAAGATCCACAGCTTTAGCACTATTGTTTGTCTTACCAAAGCAGGAGGAATTGGTAAAGGAAACACCATTAAATATTATATAAGCTAGAAAATGTGGGTTTTGTAAATTTGTTGTTTTGATTTTAATTTAAGCAGCAATTGACAGTGTTTTAAGTTGAAGTGCTGGGTCCTCTCATCAAGAATCCATTAAGGGGAGCATCAGGTACCAGACTGTCATGTTGACATAACATGATGAGAGCAAAGGAAACAAAACTAAGCTGCTATTTTCTGAAGGAGTCAATAGAAAATAGATTGATTTTTAGAACACTTGAAAATTTATGTTGTTAAGAAGTAAACCGGCAACATATAAAAGCTTCCAGACAACGTTCTCCTTCTATACAATACGATTTCAGAGCTTTTCCCTCCTTTAGCCTTTTACTACCATGGGCTTTTGTTCAATTCTGTAGTTTGAAGGAAACACAAATGCATTTTAGGAGGGGCTGTAAGTTTGATTTCTTATTCTGGACAACTCCCCAGTTCAGTATGTCTCCTGACTGAAGGAAAATGAGTTTCAAGGTCCTATAAATAAAGAGTAAAGACAGAGATCCAGTGTCTCAAACAAGATTTTTCTTCTCGCCTATCTGAAAAATCTCTGTCTTTACTTTGTTGGGGGTTAGTGCATTCTCTTGCTCCATAGCATACAATGGATACTTTCCTCATGCACTTGCCCCTCCTAGATGAATTCAGCTACAGAAGTTACCAATAGGCTCATCTTGGCAATGTTTTTATATACCTTAGCTACTGCTCTCTCTAACTTGATAACACTGTAAATTGCTTCATGGCCTTTAGTTCTTGTCTGTGGCAATGCCGTGTAGATCAAAAGCAGCAATTCCAGTTGAACTTACAGAAAAAAACAGAGATGTTCTGCAGCGGTTCTTGGCAGGAAGGCTTCAAAGTGTCAGATCAAAGGGAAGGCTGATTTTTAAGGTAGATTCTCAATACTTCAACACTTTCTGAAGGAAATCTGCTTTCCATTAGGTCTTGGGGAATTTGATACAATATCACAGGTATTGTCCTACTGCTTTTCTGTCTAATTTCTGGTGACACAGACTGAGACTACTGTCCTCGGAAACTCCCAGTGCTCCTTTTCATATGGGAGAATATACGTGTACTTCTACAGCAGCTTGAATAACTGAAAATGTATGGGATGTTTTTCTGTAGGAAGAAACATACTTCCAGTTTTTATTGTTAAACAAAGTTCATAAAATGTTCATTTTCAAAGAGTACTGTCTTTCCTTAGGAGACATACCCAACCGAATCAGGCTTTTGTCTTAGGAGTCTAATGTTTTGAAAGTCCTTAACTTTCTCAGGAATTGCTTGTGTTTGTATCTTTATCTGCCAACTCTCACCAGGATAATATTGAGCATTTAGAAGAGAGTGAACCTCAGGAAAGGGAATAAAAACTCCTTATGGTCAGATGTTTGTCTCTAGGATGGCCACAGTCCTTTCTGTTCAGATTGAAGAAGAGACAGTCTCTGCCCGTTGGTTCCCTGCAAAGACAATGGGTGTAAACTGAAATACAGAAAATTCCATTTATACATAGGTAAAAACTTTTCCAGTGTGAGGGTGACTGAACACTGGTACAGGTTGCCTGGAGAGGTTTTGGAGTGTCCATTCTTGGAGACTTTCAGAAGGGGGGTGGGCACAGTCCTGACCAATCTGCTGTAGTTGACGGTGCTTTGAGTAGGATCATACGCTAGATGATCTAGTTCCACTCCAACTTTAGCTGTCCTCAGATACTGTGATTCCTCTCTAGTCTGTCCTTCCTCAGGTTCTTCTTGACCACTTTTGTTGTCTTTCTTGTCGCCGCCTTCTTGCCTCGCTCTTCCAAGAGTATGTGTAGCAAACTGCCAGGCAGATTCTTTTTAATAGCTGTTTTTCTTGATTTGTTAAAAAGCTTTTTAGTTTGTATGCTCGACTTTTATGAAGTATTTGGAATGAACTGCTACAGTGAATGCTATAGGGGAACTAAATGCTGGATGGATTACTAAAGCAAACATTTAATGGATGTCTTGGTGTACCCCTGAGAGAGCTCATTGGAGACATCATGGAGAAAACAGTCTCTTGGAACTACAGGCAAAGATAAAAATATCCTCCTTCACCTGAGGAAAGAAGGAAGAAATATGGGATAGCAAGCAGAGAAGCCTTGTTATAGCTTTATGAATGGTTTTGTAAGTTGTGCCAGAGGACCTTGGAACAGAATTTAAAGATGGGATTTTTCCACGTAGCCATCAGGTGCTGATTAGTTATCTGCTCTTCTCTCCAGTTGTCCGAGGATCTGGACTCAATGCACTACATGTGTATGAAGAGAGAGGTGAGAGAACGAGAAGACTGCAGGCTTCTCAGTTGTCTTCTTGCTATTACTTGTGAGTAAGAAGTTGTGGAGTAGTTGACTGGGTTTGTGCATTAAAATAAACCCTACAGGAAGTTCTCTCTTGCTCCCCTGTGAGCCCCTGCACAGTAGCATTTTGTAAATTCTATTCATCTACTAAATGTGGGGTTTTTTTCAGCTCTTGGTTTGTTCCTTCTTTCCCTCTGAAGACTATTTAAATTATTTGTTTAATCTGCATGAGTCAAAGGCATAAAAATTGGTTTTGATGTGAATCATACAAAGCTGAAGAGGTGTGCAAGTGGCAGAATGCATTTCGGTTCTTCTGGGAAAATGTCACCTCTTCTGATTGTTATCTTGTGGAGTATGTGAGGGATTCTTTCTACATCCTGTCTGCACTGGACTGGCTCCTGTTACTGTGCTATCATATATCTGCATTGTTTCTGGCCTTTTTTTTTTTTCCTGCTTTGTGTGGTTACTAGATTGACTGTAAGATTCAGGATGTGACAGTAGTGCTTCCTCTCCTTTCCTGTCTGCTGCTTCTCACTGTCACAGAGGCTGGACCAGCATGTGGAGATAAACAAGTTGTAATCCTGTGGTCAGGTGACACCAGAACATGAAACAAAGACACCAAGCAGTGTGTAGTACTGTAATAGTTGCTAAACAGATTGGGAGACAGAGAGGAAGTTTCTCTGTGGAATACATTGTCTTATTTTTGTGTTACTGACGCGTTTGTAGCATTCTGAAATTCTTAGATTTCACAGGTGGAAATACATATCATCTGCTGGGATATAAGATGATTATGGACTACTCTTTGAAATAGAAAAGAGTGGTTTGCTTTATCTTTAAGTTGTTAGAACTTAAGTCTTAAATCTGATTCCTGGTACTGGCTGCATATCCTATACATTTCTTTTTTAAATTCTTTTTTTATGTAATATCAGCCTGTACAGAATTTTAAACTATAATAATGTCATGGTCAGTGTAACAAATGTTACTTGTATAAAAGGGTTGGGATAGTATTTTTTCTTTTCTACTTGTTTGTAAAAGTAACTATTTTTTTTCTTATAATGTTGACTGTTCTTTCCTCTTATTTTCTTTCTGGGCCAGGCCACGCCTTAAAATTCAGTAGGTTGAGCTGTGTAGATAAAAGCAGTGCATTGTCTTCCTTTTTTCTGAATGTATCTGATTTATATCTAAGGGCACAATTACAGGTTTCAATGCCTGAGCAAAACATTGCTTCAGACCATTCTTTTTGTACTATTTCTTCATTTCTCTGCAAAAAAATCTGTAAAGGTGGTGGTGGAAGGAGCACATTGCAAAGCAAAGATGAATACCTGCTCAGCATTCAGAGGAAACTTTAGACAGATTCACACATGAGCATCTATGGAAAATGTCTACCTATCAAACTTTTCAGCTTTTCACTGTTGATTTGGTGATAAAGTAAAAATGCCAGCATTTTTTTTTTTTCATTAGTTCTTGACCTGTTGTTAATATTCATAATGATTTGAAAACCTGATGTAACTTGGTATGGGAAAGCCAGAACTGAACTATATTTAAGGAAGCACAATAGCATCTGCAGAGACTTAGAAGCAAGCAGCGCAGATTATTCCTGCTGGCCAAAAAATGATGAAATATACAAAATACATAGTTGCAGGAGAAAAATCATCTATGCCAGTGCCAAGACTCAGAAGTAGGATGCAAAATATATTAATATAATGAGATTCATTTTTCTAGCATATGTCGATGGGGAGAAAAAAGGTACATTTCCTCTTTCACTTGTCTGTTTCAGATGCACGTAATGTTTAACGGTAAAAAGTGAAGGGATAATACGTTTTTGTGAAATATAGGTAATTTCTGTGGTAGGATGAGGGCAGAGTAGTCATGATTATTAAATGGAGTACTTATTGAGCAAACCCATTTTTATAGACTTTCTTATGACATCGAATCAATGTACAGCAAGTAGGAAATCCTTAATAGAAAATCTTATTATCAATAAAGTTGAAAGTGATTCAGACCACCTTTATTTGTACAGCCAACAGTAATAGGAGAGGAACAAAAGAGAGCCACAGAATTCATGGCTGTTATTTGTAAGTTAAGTTGTAGAACTCTTAACTGCATCAACATTAGTATTGAAATGTCCATAACTTTCTAGAACAATTAATAAAAATACTAACTTAGAAATTCTGATAACATATTAGTTTTTAAGATTGAAAAAATTAACTTCATCACTTATAGTCTAATCTTTAAAAAAAAATATCCTTTTCTGAGTGGGGAAAGGAACGGGGAACATTCCCCGAGCTTGGGCCATATTAATGTATGTTCATTTTCATAACTTGTCAAGGTTGTCATCTGGTTCTCTTGAGCTTCCTTCTGCTGTTCGTTTTTGGAGCTAGATTTATTTAATGGTTGTGCTGTGCAGTTGTGCTGCAGGAAATTGGATGCTGTGATTCTTGTTTTTGTTGTATTACTGAACAGAATTTAAATCCACATGAAGGAAAAATGTGCTCAGTTGTAGAGAATTTAAGATGAAGAACAAGAACAGAACAATTGTTGTAGGAAGTGAGGCACCCAGGGACTGCAATTAGAAGCTGAGGACATATCTGTACTGCTAAGTATAAGGCCAGGAAGAAAAAAAACTTATTCCCGACGGCAAGTAATGTGTACTGGCTTATGTCCACTCTTTATGTGGCTGCTGCCCTCATAATGGATAGGTTTTTTTTCTTTTTTCCGGTTAGTAGCGTTTGAGATAGTGTGTGGGCTGCATACCAGCCCATCAGAGTGGCAATTATGAAGCATGAAGCCAAGGATTCATGAAACCTGATGACATGCAAGGAGTTTGTGGGGTCGGTGTCCTCCCGGTTCTGTGAAACGGCTGGTCAGGTCAAAGGGACCAAAACTGGGGCAGGCATGTCCATGCTGCCTTTCAGGAGTGCTCCCTCAGCTGAAGTAGACACTGAGCTGTGCCTGGTCTTGTCTTGGGGATGGCTGTACAGCAAGAGTTGGGCAACACGCTCAGCAGTGTGGGGTACCAAGGTGCCAGTACTGAGCTCCTTCCCTTGCCCTCTCCTATTTAGCAGAGTATTTGTACTGAGGAAGTCTGTCAAAGCCAGAAAATGAGAGCACATCACTCTTTCTTTCCTTTCTGGGCTTCAGATCTGAATCTTTAGGAGACTGCTATGTTTAATCAGAAGGGGTTCATGTAGTCTTGTTTCCTGTTGCTGACACTGCTGTTTTTTCCCAAAACACTTTGTACTTACTGTGATCAGCAAAAAGACAGTTGACTCAGTCGGTAACAGGTCTGTTCCAGTGTGCACTATTGGTAGTGTCAGCATTAAAAATAAGAACAGCTAAGGAGCATGCCTTTACTTATTCACCCTGGAATGTAAAAAGGGAGCTTTCAGGAATATTATTTTAGTCAATGCACTGAATTAGGACAACTTCCTTTATTTTCTTGGTATTTCCAGTGTCTTCCTCCAGGAAGTTATTAGTCTTTGCCCTAGACTTCCATTTGTGTAATGGCAGGGATAAATTATCTCTCTTTTTTTTTTTTTTCCCAGCAAATTGTAGTGGCCTGCATATTTAATAATTTGAAAGTAGTATATGAGTATTTTTGTTAATATCCTTTCATGCAAAGTATAAAAGCTCAACATTTTTCAATGTGAGATAATAACAATGAATTCCTCGTACATCAAAGCATTGGATTAACCCGTTTGGCTTTTCA
Organism: Brachypteracias leptosomus; assembly: GCA_013401335.1. Classification (NCBI taxonomy): domain Eukaryota; kingdom Metazoa; phylum Chordata; class Aves; order Coraciiformes; family Brachypteraciidae; genus Brachypteracias; species Brachypteracias leptosomus. Next base: position 88,119 of record VYZX01024604.1, read on the forward strand.
CATTGTGACGATTAATGGCTTCCATTTAGATCCTCATTTCAAACTCATATCTTTTCAGAAGTACTGACCTGTTTCTTACCAAGCTAGTCATCTGTCTTGTTATAATGAAACTGTTTTTTATGTTCATCTGTGGCAATTTCTTAGCAAACTTCAGAGGTTCTGGACTGAGAATTTCTAGAGGAAAGGTTAATTTTTCTCTTAATTTTTTCTTGTCCTTGTCGTCATGGCCTTACATTAACATGTGAAAGAACAGGATAAATGACTATATTTCTTCTAGTTGTACTGGTTCTTTGAAAATGTTTTGAGTTTGGTCCTCATCCTTTTGTAGAGTTTTATTCCATAAGGATGAGCCACTTTTACTCTTTAAACATTAGATTTTTTTTTTTCTCCTGCTGATGCTACAAGCTCAACCTGTAAGTTTTTCTAGTTCAGTGGATTCTTGAGAGTGATCCTTTCTTGCAGTGTTTTGTTGATTTGCAGATACCCGTGGTTCCCTTTCAAAGAAGAAAGCAATTTGAAAGTTTTAACATATATTTGAGTTTACCAACAGGTTGAGATCAAATCTTACTCTTAACATACCTCTGGAAATTGCCTCAAATCCATAGTTTGTCCATAGTTGAATATTCTTTTCCATGCAGTAAAATCGTTGCATATTTCTATAGTAGTGTGGACTTGGAGAACAGAATTTCTGTGAGCATGACTTTTTTTTATACAGTTATTTTTTTCATAGAATGCATGCACTCTTTAGATCTATATTGTAAAAAAGGAAAATATCGATTTACCTACAGACTTCTTCCATGTGATTGACTAAGTCTGCTTTTGAAGAGCCTTTATAATTGTGCATTTTGTGTAGCAGTTACTTGTATATGCTAAAATATTTTAAATTGTTAAAGATTTTTTTATAACAGTTGAGAGTGACAGAGTTTCTTTACCTTATTGGCCTTTTTTCCCAAGTATAACAAAAAAAGTCTATCCAGATGCATATCTTTGCTTGGCGTAAAGCAGCTGTCCCCATTGTGCACATTGGCGACTGAGTAGTATCCTTTAAATCCATTATTAATTCAGTGTTCGATCAGCATTTGTTCTGGAGGTGGCCTGAACAAAATGACCAGCAAAGCTGCTTAATAGGAGAAATCCAAGCCTGGTGAGAGTGTCACATTCTCTTAATTGGAAGTCTTACAAAATAGAAGCTTTAAGAAATGAAAAAGGAAAAAGAGAGCTTTAGCCTTAGTGGAGAAATTAAAACCTGAATAAACAATCTCCCTCATCCCCTGTATTCCCCAACAAAACATAGCACACTGGCTTCTGGACTTTGCATAGCTGCAGAAGGACTTTGCTTCAGTCAGAGACACTTTTTGAACTTCGAAGCTTTATGGATGTTTCTCTCTGCCTGTCTCTCTCTTTGACTTTGTTTTTCAGTTTTTGGTGATTTCTGACCATCTGTATCCTGAGCTGTCTGCTTATGGTGCAAAGAGCACTTGAAATATGCTGAATGTGCCTGTGAGAAAGAGAAAGGAGAAACCAGCCTTGGCTTGCTTGGTGGTGCAAGGCCAAAACAACACATGAATCAGCGGTTGCGTGGTATTAGGTCTTTCAGAGTATTTGGAAGAAGAAGAAAGGCAGGAGGGTTCCTGGGCAGTTCTACCCCTTGACCCCAATAAAAGGCCATGAGTGTTCGTCAGCATTTTAGTTGGTCATTTTCCTAATGCTTAGGTTACTTATTGATGGGGCTGTTTTAGATCCAAGAAATATATTGTCCTCCTGATTTATTCTCAGATGGTGCAGGGACCATTCAGAGTTCAGTGATTTCTTGTAACTGCTGCCTCGCAGGATGGATTGAGGTCTATTCGGGGTGATAGTTTGTCAGGTAGTGCTATGCTTGCAGGAGATTATGTTGATGGGCTTTCAAGTGAAAGGGTCAGGAAAGAAAGAGAAAGGAAAAAGAGTAGGATTAGTATAATGTTTAACCTTGTCCAAAACAAAGTGAATGCAAGAAAATACTAAATGCTTTAATTGCACCAAATGTTAGACCTTTGAGGATTTTTGATGGAAACACTTTTATTATTTGTGAAGATTTAATGGTGAAATTGGCTGGAGCATAGTTTTGTTTTTTTTTTCCAGTATCTTACTAGACTAAATTTTAAAGGGCAAAATACATAAGCTTTTTTAGTTAAAAAAAAAAAAAAAAAAAGCGCTTGCCTACTGCCTTTTCTGGTCCTTTGGCAAATCAGAAACCTGAATTAACCTGAATTAAAACTACTAATTTAATATCTATGAACAACACTTAAATATTTTGTATTTATATAAACTTACAGTTCAGTTTCATTTAAAATGTAAACATTACTTATAAATTTATCTACATTTAGTATATTAATTTTTAATCTCTTGTGAATTAAAACCAGTTGAATTTCACTTGAATGAAAATAATTTTACTGGGTAAAATAAAGCATAAACTTATTGTTTTTAAATTTTTTCAGGAATTGGAGATAAATTGCTTTAAAGCTTTAGAAAAAAAGATGCCGATGTGAATGAAGGTACCACTTGTATATATCAAGAGCTGTGCTAATTTTTGCAGTAAAGATAACTTTAAAATAGTATAATATAATTATCAATAAATGAAATGTTGATACAAGCTAAAATGTAGAAACCAGGTCAGAAGAATGATCCAGGTTGGTCAGCCCTTTCAAGAAGGGAGTAAGTGAGATAAATATGTTGAGGACAGGATGCTCCAGTGCCCGGGTGATAAGACTGGAATGTGAGCACCCATTGCAGAGGCAGGTTGAGCACATGGTGTAGCACCTTTTGAGGTAAATGAGAAGTGGCATCCATGGCTTATTTTGATCAAAGGAAAATATGTTGATCACTGTGTAAGAGAAGAATAAGAAAAATCAAATAATGGTGTGTTTGATTTTGGTAGTGGTTTTCTGCTACACCATTGCCCTCTATACTCTTACGTTGTTATTACTGTGCCTTGTGAACATGGTGGCCTTTACCACCAGCCTGAGCCCATTGTCACTCCTTATGAAATAAAATGAGCATTGGAATCTCGTGGTACTGGTGCTGTCTCCGTCAGCTACTGCAACAGAAGCGACTCTTCCTTTTCCATCCTTTTAAATTTAATTCACACCTTCAGTTAAATTCCATCCTTTCCCAATCTTTCATCCCATTTTACAGCCTTAAGCCCAGCTATTGCTTTTGGCCTTTGCTTTTAGTTCTACTTTGCAATGGGGCCTGCCAGGTTCTTGTGATAGCAAGTGAATTGAGTGTGTTGGAATTGGAATATGTTGAAATGAGTGATACCAATGAAAAACGGAGCTGCTGCCTTGGAAGGCTGTCAGCAGGGCACAGCACCAGAGACAGCAGAGGTCAGTGGGTCAGCAGACATTGACTGGTGAAGTGGAAGAGATGTGGAGAACCTGGAAAAAGGGAGGATCAATGGTCATGTACTCTGTTCAGGTAGAGTCATACGTTAGAGAAGCTTTCAGCCCATTGAAAGCTGTGCTAAGCAGAGTACCCAACTCTATTGAGAGCTGTCTCTCCAGACTGCAGCTCCATCACCCTGCACACTGAATGACTGACTTGTAGTTATAAATACACAGGTATTGATGATGGATTAAGTTCGTAGGTGAATTCCCTCTGTTTCTGTAGATGCCAAAGCTATAGGGCAATATTCTTCTGCCATCTGGGATGCATTGTGACCTAGATGGGTCAGAACATCTAAACCAGGTTGTATCGCACTGCCCCTAAGAATGCCTGCTTCTGCCCATTAACTATGAATGAAGTGTCACATGACTGTCTCAGATGAAGACTTCCAAAGTAGGATAGGATCTGACTTCTTACACAGTAGGCAGTGTTTGAATGCTGAATGACGTGATAACCAGAACAAATCTGGCTTTGCAGGGGGCTGGAGTCAAACGTTAGAAAAAAGACTGGAGAGAGATAGGGCACATCAGAATTCTAGTGAAAAGCACATCTGCTGTCCTGAACCAGAAAGCTGTGGAAAGTTATGCTGGTCATCTTATATTATAGCACCCTATAGAATGTTCTACTTCCTGGAAACATGGTGAGGGGACTCACCAAATACTCTTGGTTAATGTTTTACCTCTGCTGCTTCCTTCTGCTCAGAAAAGATGGAGAGAAACTTCCTGGTGACCATACATATTGTAGGTATTAATTTTAAGTAGAAGCATTGAATGTGCAGAAATATGCAGTCTGGACGCCCCCTCTTCCTGGGGGAAATCCCACCTGCTTCTGGTGAGTTGAGGAATGAATGTTTATATGTTTTTAACAGGCTTCTCTGTTTAATTTTTCATTAGACTTTGTTTAATGGCAAGTGATTTTACATGAACATCAATTCCTGGAACATTTAAGTTTCTGATTCATTACTTCTGTCTACTTTCAAGAAAATTGTGTTTTACCAGTTAAGACTTCATGTACATTGGGGACTTCTTCATTAATTTTGTTACTGAGCTCTCCGGAGCCATTAGGGTTTTATGTCTCCCTGATGAAAGAACAACCTCTAGATCCAGTGTAGAAAGAATACAGGAGTATGATTATTTTTTTCCATTTTGTTTTGTCAATAGTGACCAATTCTAGTGGTTAATTTTTTAATTTTATTATTGTTCTGAGAAACCAGTTTTTTTAATTTTCTGATTGTGATTCTGAATGGATTTTTGTCTGCTCTTGTAAGTTTTAAATGGGCAGAAGTATTTAAGATCTACTGCAGCAGTGTTACTGAGCCCAATATCTCCGAAGCACAAAGTGTTGATTTTAAATGTGACTACCCAGATAATCCGGAGGAGGATGTAGACAGAGATAAAGAAAAGACTAGGTGTATCTTCAGATATATTGAGAAACTGGCAACTATTCACTGGATTAACACTTATTCCAGATCTGTCTGGTTGGAAGGCCAATTTGTTAGTGACTTTCTGATATGCTAAAAATGATAAATTCAAAACACTGTTTTGAATGGACTTGTTGACCCAGAAGTTGAAAACAATGGAGATTAAAAAGTTGAAAAAAAGCTTTTAGAATTTGAGGATTTAACTTTTTAAAAACAAGTTAGAAAAAATTTCTAGTGAAAATATATTAAGAATTAAAGTTGACACATAAAATATATCTGAGTTTTCAGATTCCCCTCCCCCCCTTAAAAAAAAAAAAAGTTAGAAAATGTTTACAGAATCACATCACTCGACTCTTTTCAAGAGGCCAGGAAGTCTTAGCTATTTTCCACTAACAGTGTATAGTAACAGCTTGCAGCCGTCTTCTCTTATCTTCTTTCACTTCTTATGTCCAATAGAAATAGAGAAAACTAAATATTTTGGACAGTTAAGTTCTCTCTTTCAGTGAACAAACCCCAAAGCGACAGCTTTAAAGAGTTCTTTCTTGAACACACTGAACCAGGATCTCAAGTTGTGCAAAATGATTTTATCTCAGGGATTTCCTTTGTTCCACAATTTAGTTGAAACTAGTTTTGGTATGGGAGAATGACGACTTCTACTGCCAATGGGAACTGCAGTGTTTTCAGCATGGAAATTAAATTTCTTTAATAAACATATCCATTTAGTTTTAAGTTCATTCATATGCTTTGTTATGTATAAGACAAAGCACTAGCAATGGAAGAAGTAATAGCCTGGCAAATAGAACTTTTAGGACTCAGTCAAGCTTATTAAATAGAAGTTAATTTCCACTTTTAATAATTACAATCTAAAATGAATTAATGTAGCTCATTCTTAGCAACCGCCTCTCTTACTCTGTAAATCATGTAAGCCTGAAAGATGTTAGTCCAGTAAGTTATCTTTAGTGTCTATGAATCTTGCCTCTGATGCAGTTTAAACAAGAGTTTATTGGCTGGAATGGAGTGTTTCACTAATAATCAGATTTGTTTCTAGCATATGCTGAAGGAAGCTCATATTTTATTTAAGAATAATATGGTTTTAATTTTTCATTCATTTCCCTCTGCTTTAAAACTCTGGGTGCATCACTGATGATGGGAATTAGAACTTGGAATTTTACAGAAATCAAAGGAAAATGTTCCTTTGCTGAAACGATCTGACAGTGTAAAGTCACAGCAGGAGTTTCCGCCACGTGGTGCAGTCATCTCAGGCTGCTTGGGACCTGGCTGCAGTGTAGCTCCTGCTGTAGCATGGGTCCTCAGTTAAGTACGTTGCTTCAGCTGTGTAGTTTGTATTGCAAGAGCAATTAAACAGCAGTGCTTCAGTATCTTGGATATCTCTCTGTGAGGTTGTGTGAAGCAACGCAGACATTGGGTCTGTAAATAAATTGGCTGCAAAAGCCTTCACTTGGAATCATACTTAAGTGGCCAAAATCAAAATATCATATAGAAACTTCTTCATATTATTTAATTTACTAGAGATAGTGGGTTTATTTATTTATCTTTTTTTGGTTATATGCTGATACTACTACAAGTCTCTCAGAAATACAGTACCAAAGAAGTCAAGTCAATTTTCTTTGTTGTGCTAGTTGGCTATTAAGTGGTAAATACTTGTACTGTAAGGGGGGAAGGGGAAAGGGAGGGAGGGAAGTAGCTTTGTGCTGGAATAATACTTTGAGGGGAAAAAATGTTAGCAAATATAATCCCAGGGTTAAACTGGACATTTATCAATAATGCTGCTTTACAAATAAATAGGCCGCTTCCTTTTTGTAATCGTTGAGATGACAGCAGTAAATTATTCATCTGCAAACTCTGTTTCTATATGGACTTGATAGCTGAGGTTCATTGTGCTTACCCGGAATGGTGGAATAGCTGGCTCTTGTTATTACCTTGGTAATGAGCTGCAACAGTGATGGGAAGATGTTGTCTGTCTAAAGGAAAAGACAGATATTTCACCTAGGAAAGGAGAGGTTGGGACAATGTATTTCCTGTTCAGTATTTGATTTGAAAGGGCAGATCAGCAAGAAACATGTGACTTACAATTGGTTTGTATCAATCCTATCTTCCTTAACTTACAGGGTTTTTCTTCTTTGAGGCATGTGTACTTTGCAGCAGAAATGAAACAAATATTATCAACTGTCTTGACCCTGATTTGGAAATGAATTACTGAAGCATATTGTGTCTTGAGGGTGTTTGCTTTGTGTATATTTCAATTATCAAAGGAATGTACATTGTTGAAAAACTGAGGTTATTGCCCTAGTTCTTTCTTTCTTCACTTTCAATTAAATATGATTTCTGTTACCATAGCATTGCCTACTCATGTGCTGTCTAGTCCAGTGCTGGTCATTTGTGCATATTTTCTATTTGACTGTGTGGCTGTTCTTATTCTTTCTGAACTAACAGTCACTGTCCAGTATTTTTGGTCTGTCTGGGGGGTGGTCAGGCAGCTGTTTTTCAGAACTGATGCAATTGCTAATATGTTTCCTATGCATGAAGGCAGACTTCTACTCAGTACCCCTGGGGACTGTAAACATCATTTATATCATGTTGGAACTACTGGCTCTGTCAGCCCAGTGAAGTTGTTCTCAATTAGTACGAAGCAGTCCAATTCAGAAGGGAATAGCTGCTCCTGTTCAAGCCCATTTTTCTTTGAGTGTTGCCTACACTCATTTCCAGCTGTTATTGTGCATCTTTTGGGAGCTAATGGGGTTCATTGGGAACAGCTCTCTCAAAAGGAAATGCCCGAGTCAGTGTCTAGTTGAATGAATGAAGATTTTCACACACAAAAAACCGGTTAATACCCACTTAGCTAATTATCTCTCAGTGTACATGATCATCCTTTCCAGCCCAGTAATTAAAGAAAATCAAGTGGAACCTTGCTAATTTGCACTAATGTTGGGAACAACCTATTGCCAATTACTGAATTTTGTGAATTAGTGCAAATGAAAATAAACACTTTTTTGCAAACTATAGAGTAACATGTGCTGAAACTTAATCAATAATGCCACATTATTATTACACTGCCCATAATTCACCTGTACATGGAGAGGAAATTAATATGTTATAAATTGAGGACAGAGTATTATGCTGAAGTTCACCCTTTTTTAACTGTGTAAAGATTACTACTGAGGTCTAAAGTCATATAATGCTTCTTGAATACCATTCCCCTGTTTTCTAAGAGAGTTCGATGAGACCTTTAGGGATCTTCTAATATTCTAATATAACTTAAGTTTCTCCTCTTTTGAAGCAGCTGCAATTGTCCCCGTGGTTGCCAGAACCAGCATCTTGCTTTGATCATTTTGAGCTGTTGCAAGGGACCAAGAGGCTGGAAAAAACAGCCCTTCTGAAAATCCAGTGCAAGTGAAAAGTCAATATATTTTCGAAATGCCCCAGTTACCTTTTCCTCCATGGAATAGTTTTGCTGACAGTTCCCATGCATGGCTGCGTTACAAGCCCAGTCCAATCTAGCAGTGCCAGAGCTAACCCTGTGTTTCCCAGACACCCGGTTTTCTCTTAGACTTGGTTGAGTAGCCCCTAGAAAGCAGGCTGCAGTTTCCCCAAGTGCCTAAGTCAATTTTTTTTTTCATTATAAATGGAACACTTGAATATTTAAATCAGTCCTAGGGACTCAAATGATTAAGATGTTTTTTTGAGACTTAATCTTCTAAGTCATGTAATAGCTTTTTGAAAAGCATATTCTGCCCTAAGGTCATCATTCAAAGAATTAGTTTGGAATTTTTGGTAAGAACTCTGTTTTAATGGTCTCATTCCATAATTTTGATACAAGTTGACTCCTGGATTTGGTTAATTAGAAGTAAAAAGCAATACTAAGGTAACTAATACATAAAAGTGAGTTTAATATTTTTTTAATAAAATCAGGTATTATGCTTGGGATAGGTGATGCTCTGCCTTCACAGCCTGGTTGTATCCCTTCCCCACCTGTTGTGCACTATGTTCAATGGGAGTACAGAATGAGAAACAGAGAAGACCTTGATGCTCTGCAAATGCTATTCAACAACAGCTAGAACTGTTGGTAATGTGTTACCAGCATTGTTTTTATCACAAGTCTAAAACACAGCACCATACAAGCTACTATGAACAATGTTAACTACATCCCAGCCAGACCTAGTACAGCCACAAAGATGATAAAAGGCTGGAGAACATGATGTATGAAGTAGGACTGGAGAAACTGGTTTTTCTCAGCTTGGAGAAGAGAAGGCTAAGAGGAAATCTAGTCACATCTAAATCACAATCTAAAATGATAGTTACAGACAAACTGGAGGTTCTGTCTTTGCAAGATTGCATGGTGGGAGAAGAGGCAACGGGAATAGTTGATTAGGAAAAATTCTGTCCTAGGTGCAATAAAAGCCATCTTCACCATGTGATCCATCGGAATAAGTTGCCCAGAGAAGTGGTGAAATATCCTTTGCTGGAAAAAATCAACATTTGACTTGACAGGGCCCTGGATAACCTGGTCTAAGATCGTGCTTTCAACATAAGCTGGACCAGATGATTTCAAACCTGCTTTGCAGTGATTCTTCCTGAAACTGTTGGTTTGCAGATGTTTTAAAAAAATAATTCTCTGAGCATAACTGACATGTAATAAATACATTGGATATGCTTACGTAGGTTCCAGGGAATTTTGAAACAAGTGAAATTCCTACAATTGAAGAGGAAATATAATCCAGTAAACAGTGCACTTAATAGGAATCAACATCTTTTAAGGTCTATTTCTCACTGCTCTGGTAACTGGGCTGCTTTGTTTCTCCTCATGTGTTAGTTCTGTGATCTCTAAAATGAGGACAATTGTCTTATTTTTAACAGACTAGCAGAATAATATCCAGTAAGCACAATCTAGAGTGAAAGTGCTGATTGTGATACTGTTAGTTGCTTTTAGCTGAATGTTTCTTGTATTTAGCAGATATTTCTCAGGGACAAGGCCATTTTGGGTTGAAATATATTGGTGTTTAAACAGCAGTGAGATTTCTTGTTTTTTCTACCTTGTAAAATAGTCTAATTTTAAAGCTTAAATACAATACAAGCTCTCCTAGTCCCTATGTTCTAGGCGTATATTTTTCTGTTACTGTTTATGTAAAACATTTGTAGCTGTTTATTTTTGTAGTTTGAAGAGAGATTGCTCAGATTATGCTTTAAAAAGATTTATTTTTGAATTTTTGAAAGAGGCAATAAAATCAGGCAATAAAAATATATATCTGATATTGATAGATATATATTGATTTTTGTATTGCACCTCCTGATAGCACTGTTCAAGGGGCTCAAATTGTGAATGCAACAAAAACCATCAGACAAATACTGACAGGAGCAGGCAGAGGAGGAGTTCACTGGAGTTCACTGAGAGTGTCATGTGAAAAAATCTGTTGATTTTTTTTTTTTTCCTTCGAAATATGATGAGCATTTACTGTAGCACATATCCAAAAGCATGGCTTTACATGGGTTAATAGGATAAACTAAAAAATTGTGGCAAAATGATTAGATGATCACGTTTGTATAAACAATATACGCTGTAAATGTTGGTCTTTTAAAAATATTAACTGAAGCAGGACAACAACTCAGTTTCTGTCCTTCATCAACACAAGAGTGATTTAAAGCATCTGAATTATGTGGATGCATCACAATAATTGTACAGGGACTCTTAAAAACTGTAAGGCTCACAGATGTCATGTTTCCAAAAGGAAGAAAAGAAAAAAA
>VYZX01024605.1:20427-35650 GCA_013401335.1 Brachypteracias leptosomus
TATTAAAACAACTAAGTATTGTATAGTACAGAGTAGTTTCAAATATTGGAAAAAAGATTTAATATAGGTATTAAAGTTGAAAAGAAGGTATCCTTTTCATATCAGCAACTTTTTTATCTGGATTAGTAGCAAAATATTAAGTTTCGCATACTATACTATATAACCAGCATTCTTCAGCTAAGTTGTAGGCACAAAGAGCAGATGTTTGATTTTGGACAAGGATGTAATGCCATGCCATAACAAATACAGGGTGGCTTAAGAAAATGACAGGACTAACTTTCTGCTAGCTTACGCTAAAGAGAGTTGGCAACATAACAGTGTATGTCATTATAAGCTGTCATCATGAAAAATTGTAAGAGACACCAACTTGCCACAGCTGTTACAATTACTGAGGCCCTTACTATTTAAGTTATTCTGTTTGCAGAAGGAAACTAAACAGAAACAAATCAGAAAAGTCCTCTAACAGCTACTTAATAGTAGGATTGTTTCCTATGATTTTTTTGTTTCTTATATGTTCCTGAACACTGTACCACATATAAGTTTTCATGTAAGAAAAATTCGTATTAGAAAATGTAAAATTTGACATTCTGAATGACATTCTGTCTTTGGTGTCCTCAAGAGTACACAAGTAAGCATTGCTCACAGAGGCACAAGTTAGTTCCGTAATGCTGTATATCGTACTTCTACAAGAGGAAATCCTGATGCAGCAACAAAGCCTGGCTTTGCCTCCATGTTTTATAAGTACCAAGTCTTGTACTGATCCATACCTATTTCTTGTGTGTTCACTATTGTACTGAAGTGCACAGAAAAGGGGAATGATTCTATGCTGTGGTTTGTCCAATTTTACATTGTTATGTAAACAAGTATATGTCAGAAGAAAAATGAGTCTGAGTTCTTCATGTTGTGTTTTTGTTAGCGCTGAATGCTTTTTAAGGTGTACTTCCCCAGTTGAAAAATAAAGCTTGTTTATCTATTACTGCAAGGAAAAAACCAACAACAAAAATGAAAAACAAAACAAAACAAAACCCTACAGTGCTGGATAAGTGAAGATAATTTCCTCTAGATTTAAAAAAAGTTCCAGGTGAAACAGATTTGAAAAGATAGCCAGAGCTCAGTGACGTTATGAATACCTGTACCTCAGTGACAGACATTTCAAAGGATTTCTTTTTCAGGCTTATTACAAACTATAAAAAGGTAACCAAGAATTTTACTATGGCATGCATAACACAATCCTTACATATGACTGGAAAATAGCTATCAGAAGTGTTAAGGAAAAAAAAAAGGGACCTAAACTGAAAATATGACAAGATATAATGTGATGTGAAGGACTTACCTGTGAAGTAGTATTCAGTGTACTGCCACTTACAAAATTACACAGCCACATTTCCCTTGATATTTTATATGGCAACTAGAAAAAGATCAAAAACCCGCGCAAACACAGCACTTACCAAAATACTATACCTAATTGATCTCTTCTTAACTTTACTAATCTCAGACCCATGATGCCAATTATTTGCAGATCATCACTAGACAAAGATGATAGTAATAAATAATATTATTTTCTGGCGGATTTATGGATGAGCCATATGACAAAGTCTATACATCATTTTAGTCTTAACAAAGGAAAGAAATTAGAAACTATAGTTGTTGATTCAATTAACTGAACCCTCTAAGTTTAATGCTGTATGTTTTCCATAGCTTTTGTAAAAATCTGAAGTGGGATTAAATTTATCTAACTTTAGATGGTCACAGCATAGATGTTTCTATGTCTGAGACAGAAATCTAGTCTTTTCAGTCAGAGGATATCTGAACTCTTTGAAATAGTAGGTAGAAACAACCTGTACTCTGAAAATGACTGTTCCATTATTTTGATGAGGAGAGTGAAGACTTCTAGCTCATATGGAGAGTGAATAAAGAAAATGCTTGGAGAAAAGTATAAATGCATTCTTTAAATTGATCTTCTTTACTGAAAGGAGTATTTCAGTATTTACTTATTACATGTATTTACTTTTTGTAAGATATTCAGAAAGGAAAACATTCTCAAAAAACACCGGAGTTAAAAAAAAGAAGATATGTCCAATGCCCTAAATCTTTGCAAATGTGGTTACCATTACAAATCAGGGTCCCACTGAAACCTTAAATATCTTACATAGATATGTGCAAAAATGTTGGTAAAAGAAAGTTTTCATTCCCTTAATCCTATCAAACCCAAGAATTTTACAACATTCAAGAACCTATCATGCTAATGAAGAAAACTGAAGAATACTGTCTTTCTGTAAAACACTATAATATATAATTAAATTAAGCTACTACAGTAAGAATTTGGAGAAGACCAGCATTACTTTTCTTTAATAAATTTCTTAATAAGTTTGATAATTGAGTGAAAGGCAGAAGGAGAATGTTCTCTTTCATTAAATATATAACATTTATGTCATTGAAGGAACTCTGTATGTGTGTGCATGTATGTGTATTTAAATCACATAAATGAGTATCCTGTTTACAAGTAAAGAAATACATTAAGAAATATGTATGTTGACATTTTTCAATTTGTAAAATTCATGTTTAATTGAAGGAAATAGTGTTCCATGTCAATGGCATAACATAAACAAAAACATAGTTTCTAAATGAAACAGAACAAATTTTTTGATGTTTGAGCCAATAGTAACAAGAAGCAGCAGGTTTGTCTAAGAACACAGAAACTGTAGGTTTAGATAGAAAACAGAGATGCTAGAGATGGACTCATATTAAAATAACTTCTTTTTTTTTTTTCTTTTTTTCCAGTAAATGAGATAAGCAGTCCTTGTGAAAATTAGCTTAGTTTTAATGTATCATATAAAAGTCATTGGAGGTTTTCTTATCTTTTTTTTGGGTTTTTTTTCCTTTCTCCACTTGATTGCCCCTTTAACTTCTGTCTCAACAGAAAAATGTAACACTTGATCATACTAACAGGATCAGCAAGCTGAGTTTCCTCCAGTGAAAAAGAAACGTAACATCTGGACACCAAATAGCACTTTCTCTAACTAACTGAAGACACCAAGCACCTCTGAGACTTCAACATTACTCACAAACACATCAAGAAGACAGAAGAGATGGAAAAGAATAATGGCTACAGGCATTGCTCTTCTGCTAGTGCCCTATAGACTCAACAAAACACATTTTGGCCCTCTGTAGACTAAGGCATCAGCCATAACTTATCTCTCAGTGACAGAACACAGTTTCATAAAAAGCAGAGCTCAGATCACCAAAGGGGATTATTGGACACACTTGCCTAAAAAAAGGAAATGAACAACATAGTTGACCTCTGAGACTAAGTTGTATAGTTCTCAAATCAAAACAAAATACTGTGCAAAATGTTAGATTGGGCACAGGAGAAAGAACCTATTGTTCTGTGTTCTGGGCTTGAAAGAGCTGAGCTCTTCATGATTCCTGACCTAATGCATAATCAGAGTTCAAGATTGTGAACAACCATCAGCCTGGAAAATACAAAATAAGAGCTGGAAGAAAGTTAACTGATAACTTACGGAGTTTCAAAACTTTTGTCAGAAGCTAGGACAGCACTTAGTGAGGGTGGGACTGTTTCAGTTAACTTCTGCAAATTTTCTGCTAACACCAGCATCTCAAAATTTTGAGGACTTTGATTAGTCACACAATTCCCAGTGTTACTTATTATAAAAATGTTTTTGTCAAACCTTCTTTTAATAATTTTTTATTGGCTTGTTTTCCTATAGAGATTGGCAATAGTGATCACTTTTTGACTTAGCCCGTTACATTTAAGATTCTCAGAGGTGCATTGCTTTTCTGGGCTATGTGTTAGAAGCAAAGGGGTGTCCTTGGTCATGAATGCAGCTTTGTTCTGCACTCTTTTCAGAGGCTCCTGATGTTCTAAAAAATATTTTCAAACTTTTCCTTGCTTGTATTGGATCCCTGAACCTTCAGGCATAGAACCTTTTGCTGAGATGAAGTTACAAATTGTTTCATTACACATTTTGATATTCTAAATACAGTTTATATATGCCTATAGTGGGGATAAACTTATTCTAAGCAATGTATTTTAGCCATTTACTCTCCATTTACTATTTTTAATTCGATGTTACTACACAACCTCTTGATAAGACCATCTTCTGCACCTGTGTACAATGCTAAAAGATAATTAATTAAATAAGATGAATATTTTTATTTAGAGTAATAAACTATTTATCTTCTGATAATGTTGAAGTGCTAGGGCCTGAGCAGGCCCTGAATAAAAGCTGACATATGGATGAATCCCACAACTGAGCAGTATACTGAAACCAGCAGAGGATTTTTCTCTACTGGGAAACTGGCTGATAGTCTGTGAGAACAGACACAGCCAGCCTGATAAAAGGATGAGCAGAATCCAAAGCAGATAAAGGTACCTCCTCCTTGTTCTTTCCCAGGTCTGGCCANGTAATGAGGTTTATTTTCCCTTTCATTATATTTCCCGCAGTTAGCAGATTCATCACTTCGGTTTCGGGCCGCACAGTATCAGCTTTTTGTTTTGTAGAAATAGACAATAAAGTCTCCATCCGTATCCTGCTGTTAGTGGCTGTGTTCCTGGTGTTGTATAGGGTAATTGGCAAAACAAATGTTCACTAGTCCCATGAGAATTTCTATGGAGCTTCTTCCTTTCCCAAATGTTTTACTTTCTTTTTTATGTTTCTTGCCCTGTTTGAGTCATTGTCTTATGCTGTGTTGTGTACCACTGGTAGGTAAAACAGTCCAGAGACCATTTGATACCCTTCGGGTGAGTAGAATGGTGTGTCTCATGTCTCAACAGCTACATTGTATGGCATCACTGAAGCTGTCTGCCACAAATGAAATCACCTGTGGGAGACAGCTAGTTTGTCATGGACCATAATGGTACTAATGTCCATGATAATAATTTGATAAGATAAACAACCACATGTCAGAGTTTACACTGTGGTTGGTCTGTTTAATTCACAGATGTAACTGAAATGTACTACCATATGTGCTGTTCTGTGAACCCAGTGTATATTGTTGTCTTAATACTTTTGATTTGTTAGAGTGCTAGAGTGGCTAATGCACAATTTTCAGGATAGCCAAGCTAAACACCATCCAGAAAGATTTTTCCTTGAGGACTAATTTTCTAACTGGCTATTAATCAAATATATTTAAAATCATTTTGATTTTGACTGTTTATTCCTAACCATAAACATGTTTTAAGTTGGGCTTTTTTTTTTTTTCTTCAGATCAAAATCCTCTCTAGTTTTGTATTCCTCAAATATTACGGATTCAGAGATAAACCCCTTTACCAGAATTAGTTGAAACTAATAAAAACATTAACTTTTCCAGTTTTCCAGTCTATGGATGCTTGTCAGAAATGAAGTTACCTTCCATATGTCTTCTTTCCTACTGGTACTCACTTAGTGGTTTTTCATATCTTTTGGACTATCTCTGATTTATCTCAAAATTTGAAATTTGTTGAGTTTTAAAACTGCCCCCTCAAAATCCTTGGAGTCTTATGCTTTTCTATTGAAGGTTTTGTTCATTTGTTTTTTCATCCTTTTTTTTTTTTCTCTTTTTTTTTTTTTTTTTTTTCTGGTTCATTTTAGTTCTCACTAAAAATTCTGAAAGTTGCCAGGTCTGCCTTCATTCAGTATCTGAGATCCTGGTAGTAGGAAGGACTGGCACAGAGAGTTCAAATGAAGCCTGAAGGTGGAATATGGTTTAAAACACCTGTATGAAGATACACAAATGCAACATAAAAGAAAACAATACTATTTTACATATAAAAATGTAAAGAAGAGGAAATAGAGTCAGAACAAAAAAGTCCCACTATATACAAAATAGTTGCTGGCTCAAAATAAAGACATTTGTGGGAAACAAGAGTCTAGGTGCTCTAAAAATTACTCTTATGATGGGATTTGCTGTGAAAGAGAAGATGCCAATCCTATGTTATTTCTCTCTGAGAAGTGGAAGCGGAAGAGGAATGAGAAAAATACATATTGTCTTTTTTAGATAATGATATGTCTCCTAATGGCATCCCTGATTCTCCTACATGTGTTGTGGTCCACCGGTATATCTTGTATACATTTCTGGCAGTTGTAACTGCCTGTTAGCTTAGCTTGATAGGATTCTTCTTGTAGTCAGGTCCCTTAACTTCAAATGGCTTATTTATAGAACAGTGACCACATTGTCAAAGGAATTTTTATTTCGGCCCCAAAAGTAATCTCTAAACTGTTGTCTTCCCACCATATATGAACCTGTTTCAAACTTAGGATAAGCAACAATATCTAGTTTTATTATAGCTATCCTTCCCTACTTTGGTAATGGATTTGTGTGTTTTCTTAAGGTAGAAATTCTAAATTTTTTGGTTCTGTAAGGCCATAGTGAAGCACTTTATTCCACTGGGAGGAAGATTGTCCCCTTGAGACTTTCACTCACTTTTAACCTGCACAGTTATGAGATATTGGACTGTAAAGCTGTGACATTTTTATTACTAGAAATATTATTTTAGGTCATTTAATGACATTTCTGTGGCTCTCTCTGGGCACTATACAGTCAAACTAAGATTCAAAAATAGATTAAATTACATTTTTAAGACAGAAACATTTGCAATTTCTAAGCTTATGCTAAGAAAATCCAATGTCAAGCTGTAAATACATGTGGGAAATGAGTGTCTCAGCTGAACCAAAATAAAAAGAGAAATAATTTTTATGAAGTAACCTATTCTAAACTCCATATCAAATATCAAGATAAATATAGTTCTTAAATTCCTTTATATTAAAGCAAATATGAGAAGAAACTTCTTCACGGTGAGGGTGACAGAGCACTGGAACAGGCTGCACAGGGAGGTTGTGGAGTCTCCTTCTCTGGAGACATTTAAAGACCGCCTGGACGCATTCCTGTGCAATGTGGTCTAGGTGATCCTGCTCCGGCGGGGGGATTGGACTAGATGATCTTTCGAGGTCCCTTCCAATCCCTAACATTCCGTGATTCTGTGAAAAATATATAAATATTTTTTTCTTACTTTGCAGTACAGATATAAGTCTCTCCCTAATCCGTATTTCAAGGTCAGCAAAGATGCAAAAAGATACCTCAAAGGAAGCTATCCTTTAAATACCAGTGTGGTGGGCTGACCCTGTCTGGATGCCAGGTGCCCACCAAAGCTGTTCTCTCACTCCTCTTACTCAACTGGACAGGGGAGAGAAAATATAAAGAGAGGCTTGGGCATTGAGATAAGAACAGGAAGAGATAGAATCATAGAATAGTTTCGGCTGGAAAAGACCTTCAAGATCATTGAGTCCAACCTTAGTCCTAGCCCTATCAACACCACTAAACCATGTCTCTAAGCACAACATCTACCTGTCTTTTAAACATCTCCAGGGATGGTGACTTCACCACCTCCCTGGACAGACTGTTTCAATGCCTGATAATCCTTTCAGTAAAGATCATTCAGCAATTACCATCATGGGCAAAACAGACCTGACTAAGGGAAATTAATTTAATTTATTGTCAATCAAATCGGAGTAGGAAAATGGAAAATAACCTCAAATCCTAAAACACCTTCATCCCACCCCTCCCCTCTTCCAGAGCTTAACTTTACTCCTGATTTCTCTACCTCCTCTCCCACAAGTGGCACAGGACAGGGAATTGGGGTTGTTTTCAATTCATCACAAATTGCTTCTGCCACTCCTTCCTTCTCAGCCGGAGGACTCCTCACATTCTTCCCCTGCTCCATCATTGGGTTCCTCCCATGGGAAACAATACTCCATGAACTTCTGCAAAGTGAGCCCTTCCCATGGGTTACAGTTCTTCACAAACTGCCCCGGAGTCCCCCACAGGGTCACAAGTTCTGCCAGCAAACCTGCTCCATGTTGGCTCCTCTTTCCATGGGTCTACAGGTCCTGCCAGGAACCTGCTCCAGCGTGGTCTTCCCATGGGAACACAGACTCCTTTGGGCATCCACCTGCTCTGGTGTGAGGTCCTCCAGAGCTTGCAGGTGGATATCTGCTTCATCATGGACCTCCATGGCCTGCCTCACTATTGTCTTCACTGTGGTCCATAGGGGAATCTCTGCTCTGGCATCTAGAGCATCTCCTCCTCCTCCTCCTTCTTCACTGACCTTGGTGTGTGCAGAGTTTTCTCTCACATCTTCTCACTCCTCTCTTTGGCTGTGTTTGCTATTGTGTATGTTTGGGATTTTTTTCCTCATTTTCAAATATGTTATCACAGAAGTGGAACCACTGTCACTGATTAGCTTAGCCTTGGCCAGTGGAAGATCAGGTCCATCTTGGAGCTGGCTGGCATTGGCTCTATCAGACATGGGGAAAGATTCTAGCTGCTTCTCACAGAAACCATCACAGTAGCCTCCAACTACTCAAACCTTGTCAGACAAGCCCAATGCAACCAGCCCAGCTATTACCCACTGAGGATTAGTTCCAAAAGGCTATTTAAGGGTGAGAAACAAAAACTTTAGGATACATACTACAAAACAAATAAAGAAACAAGCATGCATGTAATATTCTGTAAAACTCAGTATTTTTCCTTTCCCTTTCGTCTAAACATGAGTAATGTAGCTATAATGTCTACCTAGTTCAGTGCATATGCACATTACAGGCTAATTCTGTTACATACATTGATAAAGCAATGGTCCAAATATGTAAGATCCAAAATCCAGTTGCCTTCATATGATCAAAATTAATGAAGTAGAGCAAACACTTTATAAAACATGGACAGGAACAGATACTTTCTCCCTTTTCCTACAGAAAGCTGGCAGTTGTAGCTCTCGCTCACAAAGTGGAAATTGAAGATTTGAGGACTTCTAAGATCTAAAAAGAAAAAAACCCCAGATTTGTTTCCCATATAGATCACTCACATATGAGAGGAGAGATAATCACTAGATGTTAGCCATTTCTGGTTATGAGCTACTTACCAAGACTTCTTTTAAATCTCAGCCTTGTTGGAAAAGCACGGATGAAATCAAAGAGAAGGGGGGAATGCAACTGTTTACTCAAATGGCTCAAGCATTCAGAAGCCAGGGTTCCAGTTCCTCTTTTCAGTATGTTTTATGCATTTCTTTTGAAATAAAAATAATTGAATACAATATATCTCTAAAAACTCTAAAAACAACACTCTATCCCCAAATACAAGCAAGAGATACAGGTAATCCTGAAAGCAGGCTCTTGAAAACTTCCTACATTAATGCTCCAGACACTAAAACACAGATGCTTCAATAATTTTGGTTTCGGTTTACAGATCTTGCCATTTCTGCTGCACCATGCCTCATATTCATTTACTGGAATAAAGGATGCTTTGACTATCCAAAGGGTCACAGTCCATGGGTAATGGAAATTGTAGGTCTGAAATTCTTAAGCTGAAAAAGGATAAATAAAGTTATCTTGTTTTCAAAATATGTATTCCTGCCCACTGGTAATTTGAAATATGAATGGTAACACTACCGCAACTTTTTAAAAACGTATCCATTTGTGCCTTCCAAGTTTATGTACCAATCCTTTGGGGAAGATTTCAGTTTATGTCTCAAAAGTGGATGTAGAAGGCTAAAGTGTCATTCCAATGCAATCCTTAGCATTTCCTTTGCATCTTTGCAGAATTAAATCAATTTTTTTCTTGTTCCTCACATCTTTTTATTCTTACTTTGTATCACAGCTCCAGTCAGCTTCCTTGTAATCCCGATTTCTGTTCAAGTAAAACATTTTGTTTGTTCTGGTCAAACTCTTTCTAGTCTAGTTTCTAATAGCTAAGTTTTAAGAGTCCTCATCTATAGTCATCAGCAAGAATTCACTGTTATACCTATGGGTAAAGCAATTGCAAAGCAAAGGCAATGAAATAATCTTGAAAAACTGTCACTCACATTTACTAGGACAGGTATAAAAGCTACATTCACTATAGTTTGTACTGATGGACATGATTACTACAGCATAAGTTAACTGACAACCTAAAATATATCTAATAGTTATTTATTTAGGATGAACCACCAATGTAAGTTGTGAAAAACAAATGTTATCTGTATTAAATGTAAGCAATTATAAAACTACGTATTATTCAAGAGGTCACGAGATTGGAATTGACAGCCCTAACAACTATACTAGAATTCATTCTGTAGCTGTAATAGTGCCACACAGCTGGAATTGGAATAATAACCTGAACAAACAGATGAACAAAGAAAATTCTTTTGAATGCTGTTTGCTATAGAATGCACTGGATGCAAAACAATGATTTTTTTTTTCTTTTAAACATATCTCTCAATGCTTCTAACAGATATTCAGCAACAGATAGTACACATGTAAAAATCCCATTACAATGCATTATATTTCAAATAATTGTTCTGTTATCCTCATACAGTACATAAAAGGCTTATTTTGCAATGCTATTTCCCTCAGAGGAAAAGAAATAAAATACAATAAATTAAAGAGGTTCTAAATTCTTAGCAACTTTTACAAAATAATCTAGTAAGTTACTGTATCCATTTTTAGGTTCATAAAACCTAAACCCAAATTTCTTTCACTTCATGCAGGACTACGTTCTTTCCCTCTAGGCTACAAAACCCATAGAGATCAATGGGAAGCTTGATAAAGTTTAGCTCAGGTCCTTTTTCTGAACATTATAGCAATAAGATTTTATTGTGTTTGTACAAAAGCCAATAAAAAAAAAATTGAATTTATTTTCCCAAATGATCCACAAATCCATCACCTGATCCATGAGAAAGCAATGGTTAAATCAGCAGTCAAAAATCTTATTATCTATTTTTTAGCCCAGACCACATCTGTCTATACAGTGAGCCAGGCATGTTGCTTGTGTAAGTAACCATAGACCAAACAAATTCAGGGTAGCTAAGTCAATTACACTAGGTGAGGATCTGGCGCAATAGTATATAAATGCAAGAGGGGATATACACATATTCACTTAATTTATCATTTGGGATGAGCTGTTGTTACCCTACATAATTGATATAAACTAATTTTTAGTTATTTTGTTTATTGGTAAGGAAAGAAGTTGTCTTTCACAATAAATGTAGATTTGAAGAGTGCATTTGGTTTGATAATTTGCTTACCTATTTGATGCAATATTTTACTGGTACCTGACAGCAAAGGCAACTGCAAAGCCTTGGGTTATGTATTGTTTCCACTCTCATTCCAGACCCTTTCAGCTAAAAGCACTCTCAAATGCTTGCAATGTTAACAGTTGTTCATATTTTTTTTTGTCTCATATTAAAGGCCACAACAAAGTCAGAAGCAGGGCTATGGGTTCACTAATATTGCTATTCACTTCCTATGAAAAGTGTTCATCTTATGCTGACTTCCATCAGAGTCACTCTGTTCTTTAGCTTATTCCCTTGTGAGATAAGAATTGGTCTTGCAAGTACCAGAAAGCCTCATTCTCATGTGACATGCATTCTGACATTTACCTCCTCAGGCAGTCTTTATACTTTACAGAGTCTCTCACTTTAATTCAAGCTGTCTTTTCAAGAGCCAGAAGTGCTGGTTGACAGTTCTGTTTACACCTTTCTCTATTTTTGGAATTTATCTACGCTGTGTGATTTTATAATGTATATTTAAACTAAAATGTATCAAGGATTGCAGCATGTTCAGAAGGTGAAACAACTTCCCAGAAATGGTTATATTTTCTTTATCGTCTTCACTACTTTCAGGCTGTTAATACTCACTGATGCAAAATTGTCTTAAGGTCAGTGTATAAGAGATCTGGATTCACTGTGCCAAAAGAACAGAATATAAGAAATTTCCTACAAGAAGTGGATTAGCAAGACCTTCCATGATGAGATCTCAGGGGCTCCTTGCAAACTACTTCTGAAGAGCATTCACTGTCTAGACATGGAACAATTGGCCATTTGCACACAAGGTCCACACTAAAACTGCGTGTAATGAAAACATGTCCAGTGACTGTACGGCAATCTGTACTCAAACTCTCTCTACTACAGTGACATGGCCTGTCATGAATAACATGGTCTCTTGTTCAGGTGCTGTTCCTAGACACCCATCTCTGGAAAGAGATATCATTGCTCTTCAAGGCAAGGCTTTCATTGTGCAGTCAGATGAGGAAAGGCATCTCTCATACGTGGCTTTTCTTATTGTACACATGTACATTTGTAATAACTTTTCATGAACAAGCTCACCTAAAGTCTATGACTTTTTCTTCATAAGCATTTAAATATCTTCAATATTATTTGTATTATGACTTGCTTTTATTACTTGGCCTGTATACAAAGACAGATTTATTGCCATTGACACTGTTCTGTGCAGTACATATCATCACACTTCCTTTACTAAGGTCACAAATTTCACCACATTCCCCATTTAGACAAAAACAGGTCCTTATAGGATGCTGAGGTATGTTGCACTGGGGAAGAGGCCTTATTCTCCTATACAGGATGCTCCAGGGAAAAAAAAAGAAACAATCCTCCAAATATAAAAGGTAACCATTACTTAATATTGTGATCTGAAAATATGTGAAATCAGTTCTTTTGCTGCTCAAAGAAAAGAAAGCCAGAGTCCTTGCAATTAAAACTGGTCAAGTATTACTAGTGAATCCAGCACTTTTAAGTTATTTAGTACTGTTCTACACAAGCTAATCCTAAAGCTTGTGTTGTCTTTTGTTTATTGTCATTCAACCTTTATAAGAAGAGCCATTGCTTTGTGGGTCGCTCATAAACTGTTCACAAGTTGATTATTTGGACTCTATACAATATTATTATAACTGCATGATAGATTGCTGAAATTTCAGCTTTATAACATAAAACAAGTAATGAACAGCAAAAAGTTTATGGAAAATTAAAACATGGAACTAGAACAAGTTAGTAAGTTAAATATTTACAAGTTTAAAACATCTGATAATCATGTGAATATTCATGACTGTTATGATCCAGCAAACACTTACTTGCATGCATATTAATAGCCGCATTTGTTTATATTACGTGGTAGTCTTTAACTTTCATGGGTAGATTCCAATATCTTTCTTTGACTCTTCTATTATCTGATCTCAAAAAAGCGTGTTTTAGGTACATATACACTACCCTTTATAATTACACATAAACCTGCATGTATTAACAATTTTCCCTTCAAATCTCCCTTCCCCCAAAGAGATTACTTTATTTTTTTTTCTTTACAGTCTAAAACAGACAAAGGTTTTCTTTTCAGTATTTTGCTTTCCCAGGATTGAGATTCAGAATTTCTTTATTCAGGTGAATACAGAAGGAAACTTCTTTTGACCCATCTAGCAATTTTCTCTTCAGAAAGATAACTATCTAGGTGTTTGCCTTAATTTCTTTGTTTTAGTAAGCCACCAAGAGTAATTATGGCTGTCCTTTTTTTTCTGAAATAATCAATTGTTGATTAAGGAAAGAAGAAATAGCAGGGAATATCAAATTTATGAATGCATGTACATCACATGTTAACTTGAAAAACTGATAGCAAAGATACTAAGCAACTCCATCCCTACAGAAGTCTAAGACATGAACTTATAAGCTAATAGATTCCAGATAGGGCAAAAAACTTTTTCCTGTTGCAAAAGTAATGAGTGATATAAACTTAAGGAAAGGACATCAGTGTGACTTTCTATATACAGGGCTCCAAAAACAACCTGTGAAAGAATCTGACAAAACCAACAAATAATAAAAAAATCCAAACCAACACATCCAAATCTTCTTACACCAAACAACATTCAAATAAAACACACAGGACTGATTGTTCCTTTGGCTATGTAGTATTTTGGTTCAGAAGAAAACAATAAAAAAAGAGGTAAATCCAAGACTTTTCTATTCTTCCTTCCCATGGGGAAGGCCCAACTTGTATTTCAACAATAGAAAACAAATACAGCTCTTAATTACTGGTAGTAAATCAATTGGTCAGTTGTTCTGAAGTTGCTTATCTACTTCAAAATGGCATAAGGCAAGCCTAAAATGCAAGCAATCATATAAAGGACTCAGTATCAACAACACTGAAGGATTGCTGAAACATGATCAGTCCCATTTCCTGATAATGTATTAGTACAGAAGTACTAACTGCACTCCTTCATTCCAGGACTTCTCTTGAATATTTTTTTTCCCTCCTTTTCTTTCTTTCATCCCTTCATTATTGGTTTGAGAAACTATTTTACAGCCCTGAGAAGTATCTGGCAACTTTCTGCCACTGTTCCCACTCCATAGACTGCTCTCCAATATGGGAACATAAACTATCTATCAGAGAACTAGTCTTTAATTTTCCAGTTTGATTGGCTAAGTGTTCACCATTTCTTGTCCACTGTGTTATCCAAAACATTCTCTAACCAGTGGTGCTGGGATAACAGCTCTGAAGCGATAATCCCAAGGTAGGGACGCAAATACAAAGTTGAAGTATTTCTCCCTGGAGTGTGAGTGGGTTTTACTAGCAAGGACAGGAATCCTTGCTTCCTTTTCATTTACATCTGGGCAGCAAGTTAAGTGGGAGGATATTATTTTATTCACATGTGAAAGTTAGTTTATGAACCAAGGGGCAAGAAAATTCTGAGTCGTGTTTACATGATGGAGGAGCTTTGAANGATGCATCAGTAATGTTTGTAACAACAATCTAGTCTTAACATTTAATTTGTTGTTTTATTTAATTATATTTTCTGAAAGGATCAGTAATCTCCCAGATTAGTGGCTTGGTTTCAGGGTTCTTGGTCAGTCATAAATCTTCATGAAGAAAAAAAAATACAAATAAAAAACCAACATAAAAATCTTTGGGGAAGGAAGATAAACCAATATATTAAAAATTATAAATCACATCTGCAATGTGGAAGTATATTTTTGTATGAAGAGATACTCTAATCACATTAAATGATACTCAGTGATCCCAAGATCAAGATTCACTTAAAAGAACTGTCAAGAGGCTACTTCAAGGGACTCTAGTGGGAATATATAAGAGGGCAAGGAAAGTGGTGAGAAACGAAAAAATGATTTTGCATTCAGTTCTGTCTCAGAGGAATAGAGCCAGACTTGCACAGAATGAGCAATATGCTGATTAACATAAGGAATGGCTCCTCTATCAAGACCATTTACTTCTAAATAAGTATTAGGAACTACCTCTTCCTTCAGAGGGCAAACTTTCAATATCCTCTTTACTAAATTTAGGGTGCTTATGCTTGAGGATTATTTTAGGCCATCTCAGCTGCAAAAGGCTTTTTAATCCACTACACTTTGAATACACTTACACACAGATTAAGTGATTACTGAAGAAGCTATTATTTA
>VYZX01024606.1:0-12907 GCA_013401335.1 Brachypteracias leptosomus
GAAAAACAATTTTAATTGGGGTCGTGAACAAAAATAGGCCTTTGAGTAGATCAAACCACCATCAAACAGTGGAATCAGAATAATTGGCAGTACAGAAGTAAACCTATTTGGTCTGCTATGCTGTGGCAAGATATTGCTGCTCAGACAGAGAAACTAATTGTAAAAGTATGTCATGTAGATGCTTGCACACCTAAAAGCCAGGACACTGAGGAAAATCAAAACAATCAGAAAGGGGAACAGGATGCTAAAGTGTACCAAACATACTGGTAACATAAAGGTGAACTGTTTTATCTCAGTGGGCCCATGACACCTCAGGACATCAGGGAAGAGGTGCAACATAAATGGACTTGAGACTGAGGATTTAACTATGGACGCTATTGCACTGGTTATCCGTGACTGTGAAACTTGTGTTGCAATCAAACAAGCTAAGCAGTTAAAGCCTTTGTGGTATGGGGAATGATAGTCAAAATATAAGTATGAGGAGGCCTGGCAGATTGGTTATATACTGGGACAAAGAACAGGTGATTGAGCGGGTGTATCATATCCTATCATGCACCAACCTCCAAAAAGATGGAATGATACAATGGACTGTTAAAAACTACTCTGAAAGCAATGGAGGATGGAACCTTTAAAAACTGGGACAAGCATTTTGCACAAGCCATCTGGTTAGTTAATACCAGAGGATCCATCAATCAAGCCAGTCCTGCTCAGTCAAACCCTTCACATAGACTAGAAGGGGATAAAGTCCCTGTGGTGTATGAAAGGAATTTCTTGGGGAAAACTGTGTGGGTATTTCCTGCTTCGAGCAAAGGCAAATCCATTCGTGGGATTACTTTTGCTCAAGGACCTGGAAGTACTTGGTAGGTGATGATGAAAGATGGTGAAGTACAGTGTGTACCTCAAAAAAATTTAATTCTGGGTGAGAATACTCAATTTAAAGTTCTGTGTTAATTGCATAATATTAACAGTGTTTTTCAGGGTAAATAAGTGTTTTTCAGGGTAACATAGTGGTGGTGACCAGAGCTAGCTTCATCGAGTGGCATACAATATCCTCCTGAGATGAATCTGGAACCCACAGGCACAAATGACGGATTCCACAACATCTTTTCTGCCCTGAGAGACTGCTACAATAGAAATCTGTGATCATGAACTAAATGAACACATCAAGCCTTTCTGTAGAAAGAAATGATGGACTAGCGATGGGTATGATGTAAATGGTATGGAATAAGGGGTGGAATGTCTTGGTTTGAGTTGGAACAGAACAATTCTGCTCAGTGATTTTACTTTTTAGCTCACTCTCTTCCAATTAACTGAAGTTAACGGCATATTTTCACAGGCAGTGTCAGCTTCTAGCAGTGATAACTGCTAGAGTTACTACCAAGGACTGGCATGCAGACCAAGGTCACTGCTAAATCCTGTGTACCATGTTTGGGATGCAGAAAGTGAAAGGCCACACCTGTGGGGAGGAGTGGCCAGGACAGGTGACCCTTAACTGACCAACGAGGTATTCCATCTCATAGACGCCATATTCAGCATAAAGCTGAGGAATCATGAGGGTCAAACTCTCTCTTCTTCAATGGCCATCATCTGAGGAGGACTCCGTCCATTCTGCCTTCCGATCCACGTGTTCATGATTCATCCAATTCCAGAATGCAGGTTCTGAAGCCGATTCCTGTCTGCTG
The DNA here is from genome assembly GCA_013401335.1 of Brachypteracias leptosomus. Classification (NCBI taxonomy): domain Eukaryota; kingdom Metazoa; phylum Chordata; class Aves; order Coraciiformes; family Brachypteraciidae; genus Brachypteracias; species Brachypteracias leptosomus. The sequence continues at coordinate 1,683 of VYZX01024606.1, forward strand.
CTGAGCCCAGTCTGGGACTTTGCCAGTGCCTGCTGTGCAGCATTACTGGTGACAGTGATAAATATATTTGTATATATTTAATTTTATTATTATTATCCTCCTCATAGCTGTTTCAGTTTTCTTTTCTAATCCATAAGTCTCTCTTTCTGCCTTATTCCCTTTCTTGTACCATTCAGGAGGTGGTGGGAGAGGTCGGGGCAGGGGGTTATCGGAGATCCATAAATCTCTCTCTGTTATTCTCTTTATCTCTTCCCCTTTTGGGGAGGGAGAGGGGTTAACAGAAAAGGTCTGCTGCAGGTCTAGTGGACTGTCCTGACCCTAAACCTTAACAGAAGCCCCTAAACTTTATTCATGGTATTTATTCTATTCTGGTGTTTTGACTGATTCCCATGACCACAATGGATGCTAGAGATGTAACATATATTCAGACACTGTAGGAGTTGTATCTAGAACCCATTCACATCCCACACATCTGCTTCTGAACCTAAATCCAAACTATGTGTTTGGAAAAAGACAGTATGGTCCAGGAAGTGATACATCCTCAACAGGTTGAAATGAAAGACCAGAGCTGAAATTCTCCAAAATGTGGCAGCATGATTTGCTCAAGTGTCCTTACCTGTGGATATGTATGTGGTGGAACTGTGGAGCCAGAAATTGACTCTGTTTCTTTACTGTTGATGGGTTTATGCTTTGACTCATCTCAGGCCTTTTGTTATATTGAGGAGGGATCCACCATGTGGCAGGAGCTGTCTGTGCTTATTAGTTACACAGATGGTTTGTTCCTAACTGGCATCTCCATGCCAGGAGAGTGGCTCAGGGAGTGAGTCCAGTCCAGCCAGTCTAGCACCCTAGCTCTGCTCATGGCTGCTGGCTTCATGGAGGAAGCACTGGAGCCAGAGATGTATCTGTGGTCAGGCATTTTCAATAGCAAATTATTTCTCCTGGTGATCTTCAAAAGACCACAGATGTGGCCTTTGTTTCGTGCGTGTGACAAGATGCCCTTTGACCTCTATATACACAGGATTTCTGACCCTAGGCACTGCTGCAGTGCAGGTTATGTGGTAGCTTGCCACTCCACTGTCCTCTACCTAATTCAATCAATTAAATATTCACAGTTTTACCTGACCATTTCTCATTACTAGGTATCTGTCCTTCCATTTTACTCCTGAGGTGGAGGCAATGGGTTTGAAGCTTACTGGTCCAGTCTCACTCTTGCAGTGCATTAGCTTGGGAATGAGGTGCCTTGCAGGTATGAAACTGGGGAATCAGAGAGAGAAACATCTGGCAGCTGATTCCTTGTGGGTCCCATGTGGGGCACAATATTCCCTATGGCAGCGTGTATTTTTTCCAGGGTCTCAGCTTGCCTTCAGCTGTGGAAAGACAGGCACCTCCTCTGTCCACAGCCCACAGAGATAGAGTGTGTTTGAGAGTCAACAATTTCTGCCCTCTACATCCACTAGAAGAGAAGCAAAGCTAATGATTTAGCAAAACACTTTTCCCTATGTAGACATGAGCACCAGATGAACACAGTACTGTGTCTCAGCTGTGGTAGGTATATCACAACTCAGAGGCTGCCTAAAAAGCTGAGATTTAGGAGTTGGGCTTGAGTTGCTGACCTCTCTATGAGTATTTTTTATTGTGTCTTAAAATAGCTTGAAGGAAATGTCTCCAAATTCCTCATGGCCTCCTGTGTTCAGTGGCTATGAAAGCAACCCTGGCTAAGGACAGCAAAACCAAAAAAGAGGCAGAACCTGGTCTAGGCAGCAGATAAAAATGACAGCTTTAATATTGTCAGTTTACATTTTTCTTTAACTTAAGCAAAGTGTTCCTGACATTTTATGCTGCCAGAGATAGCTGGGTTTTTTTGATGTGGTTTTTTTTTTTAGTGGAAGAAAGCCCTGATATAAAAAAGTGATGAAAAACAGTAGCAGAAACACAAAACTTTTTTTTCCATGTTTGTTTGCCCACATTAGCCTATGCATCAGCATTTGGCTGTATGTAGGGTAGTTAACTGTCCTTCTTCTAACTGTTGTTCATTAAGTGACTGCAAAAGTTGTGGTGAGACCACAGAGAGTGGTTGAAACATATATTCAAGCGTTATGTAAATGTTATTTACTGGGGTGCAGAACAGGGCTGAAGACTGGCATTGCAGAGACTGAGAGATCATTGGTGGTTACAGCTGACAGCACCTGCTCTGTGCCCCATTGCCATCGTGAGCATAGACTCAGTTCACATATCTGCTTTTCTGCTGCCCCTACAGGGGACATTGGCAAGCGGGCAAGGGTTCTGCATTCATTTTCATCCTGACGCTGTCAGTGCTTTGGAAGAAGGATGATCTTCCGCCTTTGCAAAGCGTCTGGAGCAGCAGTGCCCCCATCTGTAAGGAGCACTATCAGCAGCCAGCAGCGCGGAGGCAGCAGCTCCAAGGGTGGATGAAGTGTTTCCCTGCTTTCTTCATGGCTGTATCGCAAACCTGAACGTTTACACCCTCAGTGTTACTAGGTGAGCGTGTAATATAGTGAGTGGAAGTCAAAATGAACATATGCATACCATCAACATTCTTTTTCCATTCCTGATGAAATCCAGTAATTATACATTTGATTATAAAGAATTTAAAGTATCGTGCTATATATAAACTAACTCCTGATTTGATTTGTAGCTCCATCCTAAATTTTGGGCATGCTAACACCAAGCTCAGATGTGTGTGGAAAAGTCAGACACTGAGCCAGGCAGGATTCAGCTGTGCTTTCTTGTGGGGACTGATCCAGGGTCCATCCAAATGAGCAAAATCTCTGTTAAAATGTCAGCAGACAAACAGTGGCTAGAGAAAGGAAAGTCACAGCTACATCTTAAAGTTTTTCTCTCAGAAATGTAAGACAGAGTGAGGATCTGCTCTGTTTTTCTCACTGCTTTATAAGGCCAAAAAAATCCTCTGCTAACTCAATCAGACTTTTTGCCCTTGAATTCAATGGGATTAAGGTGTCTCCCATGGTACAATTTATTGGGATATCACTACCACCCTGTGAGACAGACTTAGTAACAATCATGCGTAGAGTCTACTCTGTAATTAGAGTAGGGCTGTTAAACAGTAACTGATTTTATGAGTATTGTTTTCCCAAATGATAATCTCTTTGTAATTAACTAAGCCAAATTTAAAATTCTTCTCAGATTGTCGTGCCCACTTCAGAAGGAATGAGGAGTATCCCACTGAGTTTATCACCCTTCCTGTGCTGTAGCTTTCTCTTGTTATTCTCCAAAGGCTTCCTCATCATGATGCAGCCTAAAACTGCTTCAGTACCTCTGGCATAGTGTAAGGATGGTTTGAAGGGCCTAGTGGAGTGAGTAAGCCAGATGTAGATGGGAGGAGCAGATGGGGTGGGTGTGGAGACCTGTTGAGTCAAGACAGTCAAGGTGCAGGTATGTCTCTCCTGGGTATACACTACTGTCTGAGACATAAGGGAGCAAGACACAGGGCATGTAGTATTACATTGGTACAGGAAAATTTATATGCAAATCCTTGCCTCTTGGTCGTTGTTGTTCATTTATTTTTGTTATTTATTTTTATTTTTTTTATTCTGTCATTGTTTGTTCTACAAGATAACATAAGGATAAAAAAAGTGTTCCATGTGAGATCAAAAGTCCACCTAACCTAATAACTGCACTGTCTAAAAAGTACTCACCAGCCCACCCACTGGTCTGGTGAACTGCAGGACAAGTGTATAGTGATATTTCCTCTGATCACTCCTGTAGTTTCCAGCCTTTTTCAGATTGTGGCCTGCAGAGTGAAGTGTCTCTATGGCAGTCCTGTGATTCTGCAGAGTTCACAGAATCACAAAGTAGCTATGGTTGGAAAAGACCTTTAAGATCATCAAGTCTGACTATTACCTATCTCTACTAGGCCCACTTCTACACCATATCCTTGAGCATCATATCTAGACAGCTTTTAAATACATCCAGGGATGGTGATTCAAACACTCCTGGGCAGCCTGTTCCAGTCTTTGATAACCCTTTCAGTGTAGAAGTTTTTCCTAATGTCTAACCTAAACCTCTGCATAACATGATGCCATTTCCTCTTGTCCTGTCAGTTGTGATTTGTGAGAAGAGACCAACTCCCACCTCCCTGGAACCTCCTTTCAGGTAGTTGTGGAGTGGGATGAGGTCTCCCCTCAGCCTCCTTTTCTTCAGACCAAACAACTCAGTTCCCTCAGCTACTCCTCACAAGACTTATTCTCAAGACCCTTCACCAGCTTTGTTGCTCTTCTCTGGACATGTTCCAGCACCTCAATATCTGCCTTATACTGTGGTGCCCAAAACTGGACACAGCACTCAAGATGTGGCCTCACCAGGGCCAAGTACAGGAGTTCAATCATTTTCCTACTCCTGCTGGCCACACTATTCCTGATACAAGCCAGGATGGTGTTGGCCTTCTTGGCCACCTGGGCACACTGCTGGCTCATGTTCAACCAGCTGTCAATCAACACCCTCAGATCCCTTTCTACCAAGCAGTTTTCCAGCCACTCTTCCCCAAGTCTATGGCTTTGCATGGGGTTGTTGTGACCCAAGTGCAGGTCTCAGCACTTGGCCTTGTTGAAGCCCACATGATTGGCCTCCGACCATCGATACAGCCTGCTCAGGTCCCTCTGTAGAGTCTTCCTACCCTCAAGCAGATCAACACTCCCACCTAACTTGGTGTCATTGTAGTGGGTCTGTCTGAGCTGATTTTCCCCATACAGCCCTCATNGTAGTAGCCAGATTGAGTTCTAGTTGGGCTTTGGCCCTTCTAATTTTCTCCCCATATAGTTTCACTGCATCTTTGTAGTCCTCCTGAGTAGCCTACCCCCTTTTTTTAAAGGTCTTTTTGTTCCTAACTTCCAGCCAGAGCTCTCCATTCAGGCAGGCCAGTCTTCTTCCCTGCCTGCCTGTCTTTTGGGGCATGGTGATGGCCTGTTCCTGCACCTTTAAGATTTGCTTTTTAAAGAGTGCCCAGTTTTCCTGTGCTCCTTTGTCCTGAACAAGCCAAAGTCTGCCCCGTGGAAGTCCAAGGTGGAAGTTCTGCTAACTCTTCTTACTTCTCCAAGAATGAAAAACTCTATTATTTCTTGATCATTAAGCCGAAGATGGCCACCAACCATTGCAAGTCCTGCAAGTCCTTCTCTTTTAAGCAGCAGCAGGTCCAGGAGAGCACCTTCTGTGGCTGCCTCCTTCACCAGCTGCATCAGGAAGTTTTCTTCCACACACTCCAAGGACCTCTGAGACTGTTCCCTCTCTGCTCTGTTATATTCCCAGCACAGATCTGGGAAGTTGAAGTCCCCCAGGAGAAAAAGAGGTAGTGAATGCAAAACCTCTCCCAACTGCTTATAGAATATTTCATCAGTCTCATCATCCTGATTGGGTGGTCTGTAACAAACTCCCACCATGATGTCTACCTTGTTGACCTTCCCCTTGATTCTTACCCGTAAGCACTCAACCCTATCATCACCATCATTAAATTGTAGACATTCATATCCCTCCCTGACATAGAGGGCCACCCCACTGCCTCACCTTCCTCACTGGTCCCTTCTGAAAAGTTGGTAGCCATCAACTGCAGCATTCCACTCACATGTGTTGTTCCACCACGTTTCTGTGATGGTAACTATATCGTAGTTTTCTCGTTGCATGATGGCCTCCAGTTCCAGTAGATGGTGGGGTGGCATCAGTACTTGGCTGTTTGAATCAGCTGAATCTGCTTTTAAGTGGAGACACTAGCATTGTTTTTCTAGTAAAACCTTTTAAGCAGAGGAAGAAAAGTTCTTTTGTAGGAAACTGGTAATCTTTGACATTATACAATGCATTAAGAATGTTTGGAAATTAATGAAGTCCCTTCCAGATATCAAATAATGGTGCAAAACATGACTAATCATCTATGAATGGTAAGCTTTGAGAGCTGTGCTGTAAAGCTTTGTGATAATAAATTTGCATTGGTAAAATACAGGAAAAGTTTAACTTGTGTTTTTGCTTCTTTGACTCCAAAATACTCTATCTTAAACAAGAAAAGCTAGTAATTTAAAGGTAGATCGCAAATTACAAGTGGGTTGAAAACCATTATTGAGAAGAGTGGCTCAAAAAGACAAACCAGACTGACTGGTGTATCTCTATATGATTATAAGGTGAAGGAAGAAAGTCACCCTTTGCAGCTGCCTCTTCCCCAGTGAATGGGGATGTATGCACTGGGAATCCCAGTCATGCTCTGCCACTGACTTGCTGGGACAGCTAGGTCAACTCACCTTTGTACTGGACTCAGAGTGACAATACCTGATGGATGTGTGAATGTCTTTTCAAGGCTATTTGCACCATTCTGCTTTTGTGTGTTTGCTGTACCAGTTTTCCTGTGAGACACAAAGCTGGGCTAGTGAGGAGTGTCNACCTTGCTTTCTCTGCTGTTTATTAAAACTGCTTCTTATCATAACCCACGGGTTCTTCTTTTCCATCTTACTCTCTCCCAGCTTACCTTGCTGATGAAGGTTTGGGGTGTGGGGGGGGGAGTGATAGAGGGACTAGGGGTGGGCGCCGGGCACCCAGCCAAGGTAAACCCACCACAGTCATCTGCAAACTTACTGAGGGTGCTCTCAATCTCCTTGTCAAGATCATTGATAAAGTTATTAAACAGAAGTTGTCCCAGCACTGAGCCCTAAGGAACAACACTTGTGACTGGCTGCCAGCTGGATTTAACTCCATTCACTATCACTCTCTGAGCTTGGCCATCCAGCCAGTGTGTGATCCAGTGGAGGGTACGCTCATCCAGGCCTAGGACAGCTATTTTTTTAATGAGAATGCTGTGGGGAACAGAATCAAAGGCTTTACTGAAGCCCAGGTAAAAGACATCCACAGCCTTTTCCCCACCCACGAAGCTGATCACCTTATCATAAAAGGAGATAAGGTTTGTTAGGCAGGACTGGCCCTCCATGAATCCATGCTGACTGGACCTGATTACTTGGTTGTCCTGTAAATAGTGTGTTATGGCACTCAAGATAGTCTAGTCTATAACCATCCACGGCACCAAGGTCAGACTGACAGGTCTGACAAATCCTCCTTCTGACCCTTCCTGTAGAGGCATCACATTTGCTAATCTCCAATCTGTTGGGACCTTCCCAGTTAGCCAGCACTGCTGATAAATCATGAGGAATGGCTTGGTAAGCACATTCACCAACTCCTTCAGCACTCTTGGGTGTAACCCATCTGGCCCCATAGACTTGTGTATGTCTAGGTGGTGCAGCAGGTCACTAACCATTTCCTCTTGGATTATGGAGGTTTCCTCCAGTTCCCCATCCCTGTCCTCCAGCTCAAGGGGCTGGTTATCCAGCAATTAACTAGTCCTGCTATTAAAGACTAAGGCAAAGAAGGCATTCAGTGCCTCAACCTTTTCCTTGTCCTCAGTCACTATGTTTCCTCCCATATCCAGTAAAAGATTAAATTCTCCTCAGGCCTCCTTTTGTTGTTAATGTATTTATAGAAGCATTTTTTATTGTCTTTATGGTAGTAGCCAGATTGAGTTCTAGTTGGGCTTTGGCCCTTCTAATTTTCTCCCCATATAGTTTCACTGCATCTTTGTAGTCCTCCTGAGTAGCCTACCCCCTTTTTTTAAAGGTCTTTTTGTTCCTAACTTCCAGCCAGAGCTCTCCATTCAGGCAGGCCAGTCTTCTTCCCTGCCTGCCTGTCTTTTGGGGCATGGTGATGGCCTGTTCCTGCACCTTTAAGATTTGCTTTTTAAAGAGTGCCCAGTTTTCCTGTGCTCCTTTGTCCTGAACAAGCCAAAGTCTGCCCCGTGGAAGTCCAAGGTGGAAGTTCTGCTAACTCTTCTTACTTCTCCAAGAATGAAAAACTCTATTATTTCTTGATCATTAAGCCGAAGATGGCCACCAACCATTGCAAGTCCTGCAAGTCCTTCTCTTTTAAGCAGCAGCAGGTCCAGGAGAGCACCTTCTGTGGCTGCCTCCTTCACCAGCTGCATCAGGAAGTTTTCTTCCACACACTCCAAGGACCTCTGAGACTGTTCCCTCTCTGCTCTGTTATATTCCCAGCACAGATCTGGGAAGTTGAAGTCCCCCAGGAGAAAAAGAGGTAGTGAATGCAAAACCTCTCCCAACTGCTTATAGAATATTTCATCAGTCTCATCATCCTGATTGGGTGGTCTGTAACAAACTCCCACCATGATGTCTACCTTGTTGACCTTCCCCTTGATTCTTACCCGTAAGCACTCAACCCTATCATCACCATCATTAAATTGTAGACATTCATATCCCTCCCTGACATAGAGGGCCACCCCACTGCCTCACCTTCCTCACTGGTCCCTTCTGAAAAGTTGGTAGCCATCAACTGCAGCATTCCACTCACATGTGTTGTTCCACCACGTTTCTGTGATGGTAACTATATCGTAGTTTTCTCGTTGCATGATGGCCTCCAGTTCCAGTAGATGGTGGGGTGGCATCAGTACTTGGCTGTTTGAATCAGCTGAATCTGCTTTTAAGTGGAGACACTAGCATTGTTTTTCTAGTAAAACCTTTTAAGCAGAGGAAGAAAAGTTCTTTTGTAGGAAACTGGTAATCTTTGACATTATACAATGCATTAAGAATGTTTGGAAATTAATGAAGTCCCTTCCAGATATCAAATAATGGTGCAAAACATGACTAATCATCTATGAATGGTAAGCTTTGAGAGCTGTGCTGTAAAGCTTTGTGATAATAAATTTGCATTGGTAAAATACAGGAAAAGTTTAACTTGTGTTTTTGCTTCTTTGACTCCAAAATACTCTATCTTAAACAAGAAAAGCTAGTAATTTAAAGGTAGATCGCAAATTACAAGTGGGTTGAAAACCATTATTGAGAAGAGTGGCTCAAAAAGACAAACCAGACTGACTGGTGTATCTCTATATGATTATAAGGTGAAGGAAGAAAGTCACCCTTTGCAGCTGCCTCTTCCCCAGTGAATGGGGATGTATGCACTGGGAATCCCAGTCATGCTCTGCCACTGACTTGCTGGGACAGCTAGGTCAACTCACCTTTGTACTGGACTCAGAGTGACAATACCTGATGGATGTGTGAATGTCTTTTCAAGGCTATTTGCACCATTCTGCTTTTGTGTGTTTGCTGTACCAGTTTTCCTGTGAGACACAAAGCTGGGCTAGTGAGGAGTGTCAGCTCTGCTGGGAGCGCTACCTGCTGTAGCAGTGGTTGTGTCCAGATTCTGCAATGGGACACATGGATGACACTGGCAGTATAACAAGTCTCAACAGGCACAACTAACAGGAAAACAGAAAAATTGAGTGAGAATTCAGTTCTTAGAGGAAGTGCTTAAAACCAAAACTAGTTAATTCCCTGTTTCTGAGCACTTTTATGTTGTATGAATCGCAAATATAAAGCATCCTATTCAATTTGCTTTGGTTGTAGAAACAATAGGGATCTATTTATTGTGTCGCAGAATTATTATATCACACAAATCTTCTCTGTTTCTCATTAATGCTTACAATATACTGATACCAGCCAACCGTGCTTCATATTTTTTCTGCAGCAATCTATGGAAGCACATGCTTGCTTTCTGGTCATGTTTCTTTGAATCCTTTTCTCTGTCTCTTAATACAGAAATCAGAGGACAATAACAAGATTAAATCCCACACCCATATCTTTACACCATGTTCTTTCTGAAAATTTCAGTTTCATATAATAGTAGGTGCTTTTGTGCCAGTCTAAGTGCATGTCTTGGGGATGCTGGCTCCTCCTGCCTGACCTGTGAAAACCCAGAATTTGCTTACAGCCCTTACACTGACATCTCACTACTTGGCTGGGGAGGTAACATGCGTCAGGGAAGCTGACTGGGATAGCAAGAAAGTTGTCAAGGCATGGCTACAGTCAGTGATAAATCGGATTTATACATAAGAAAAGTAAACTGGTTGCTGGACAAAATAGTAACATGAACAAAAGTATTTTGATAGGGCTACATTACAATGACAGGTGTCATTACCAAGTTGAACATCAGAATTTACAGTGTCAGGAGAATAACTTCTTGCTTCTTACATTCATGTCTTGTTATTGCATTGTCTTATGCAACCTTTCTGTTTACAACTATAACCTGGAACCAGTTTATCTTTTCAGCTGCTGATCATTTTCCTACTGCACATTAACTCCAGCACATGCAAGCAAAATAAGTACAGTAAAATGATGTATTCCAGGTTGTTACTTGTGCAAGTTTAGCAAAGACAAGGGTAGTCCAGGTGTAAACAGGTAAATAGCAGGTAAATTACACAGCTGCATAGTATTTCACCTAAAGCTGCCCTTCAGTATAATTACAATGAGGTGTGTAATATGGAGTGAATGAGCTGATGACTTCTGTCTTTATTTTGGTTTTGGGGTAATAGGAGGTGTGTGTCCCTTAAAGTCTTTAATTAGCAACATTTTACATTTCATTGTTAAGGTATGCCAAAGCCCCAGAAAAAAAAAAAAAAGTTGTCTGTATCATGCAAACTGCAAATTGCAGTGCAAAGGGTTTAGTCCTGCATTCCTTGCATACCTGTGACTCCTGTTGATATCTCATCCCAGATTATGAGCTTTACTTCAGGTTTGCAAGGTGACAAGTGCATTAATGTTAATGGAGCACACATATGGTTTGGTATTATTATATTTACACAGAAGTGGCAATTTATCTGCATGCCAATGAAACTTAAACAAAAATACAAACATTTAACTGATATCTCAATATATCTAGTGCACTCACTACCAGAATTTGAAGTTAAGCAGCTGAGTAGGCCACAGGACCAGAAGTAGGTTCAGAAGAAAACTAAGCACCCTTGGCAAAACAATGTTATCCTTTTGAAGACTTACACTATTACAGCTGCTGAAGGTGTACCAGATCTGCAACCCATTAGGACTCCAGACGGCAGCAGCTTTTATCGCTTTGATATAGTCAGGGTAGTTCCCAGACTTAGAAGACCTATTTATGGATGCGCTTTCCACCTATACAATAACTACTGCAATTATCATGAAATTATGGCAGTACTGGGAGCGCCAAGTAAGCACTGTGCTCCCACAGTATCGTGCAGAGCTGAAACCCAGTCTGAAACTCTTTTGAGGTCCCAAGATTTTCCAGTGTATCTAGACAAGAAATTACAAGGTTAGGAAAAGTCACTGGGGTGAAGTACATTTTAAAGGTCACTTGGAAAGCTGAAGCAGGGTCACTGTCTCCGTTTAAGGCTTAGG
>VYZX01024608.1:0-22311 GCA_013401335.1 Brachypteracias leptosomus
CGACTAAAATCCTCTATAACAGCTTCCTCTGACATAAAAATCCCTGCTATTGATAGATGATTTTCACTTGACAGTTGAAGAAAGCCTAGTGTATTGTTCATAATAGAAAATTCTTCAGTTATATTCTGGAGTTCAAACTTCTCTTCAAATGCAATGAAAGTAGTCTTGCATTTTTCTACAGAAATGTATTTGATATTTCAGACATGAACTATCCTAGGAAAGGCTGAGTGAAAAATAACTCTTTTCTTATAGACTGTAATAAGCATCTGAGGAGAAGCAGTTTCATCAAGAGTTCACCTTTTTAGGTGATTCTGTAGCATCAATTTGACAGTAAGGTTTTAAACAGAAGTCAAGTGCAATTATTTTTCCTTTCTCCCATCACAATATTGGGATTCTTCTTGAAAAGGTGAAGGAAAAAAGTATACAGCTATTTATGCACTTTATTTCATTGCAATGGCACCTGAAGAATACAAATTTATAAACAATTAGACTCCTAATTCCTGCCTGCTCCTCATTTTAGAATGGACATTCACAATGTTGTGCTGTAAGCAACTAACTTGGATAATCTGAATCACGAGTGATGAGAAGCTGACTCGGAAGCAAGAGGATGTAATTTCCAGTCTCTGCTCCAGTTATTATTTACCCATCTTACCTGATGTCTCTTTCATTTGTATTCAAGTAGCTGAGAACATCTTTTGTTAAATTCTAAGCAGCAAGACCTACAAGATTTCCAAGCGAGAGGAAAACGAAATGGAATATGTCTTTACAAACTAGGGAGGCCTAGGGGAAGAAATACGCATTTAAAAAGAAGGGATACCTAGAAGTATGCCGTTACGCCTTAACAATCAAGGATGCTTAGGATAAGATAAGAGGTAGGTTGTGGAATAACAAAAGAAAACAGGTTCTTTTCGCCATTCGGGGAGTCTCAAGGTGATAAGGAATTAGCCTTGCAAATAGATAAGGGCAGCGATACTTAAGAAGTGATAGACTGAACGGAACCAGCACCTGGCCTTCAGTTGTGTAGACTGTAGAAACTTTTACATGTTAACTTCTCCTCCCAGGGAGGGAGAACATAAAGTAGAATTAATAAGACATACAATGCATAATGTAAAGGGGGAGTATATATTAGGCGGATGTTTGTAGTAGGCGTATCGGGAAGTCTGTACTCTCTGAGTACCTCAGCCAATGGGGAAAGGAGAAAGGGATACCTGCGGCCGGGAAATTAGGATAAAAAGGGGGCTGCGTGCCCCAAGAATTTTGAGAGACCCCATTGGGATGCTCCCATGGACTCTCCCTTTATTCGAATAAAGTTAACTAAGGCTCCTCTGTCTCCTTTGTGAACACTGACCTTCTAACAGCGAAGATTTTCCGAACAAAATGAAGGTGCTTCCAAACCTCGATGTTCATCTCAGTGGCTATATTCAGCTAATTGGGTCAGCTTTGGTGTTAGAAATTTAGCATAACTAAAGGATTTCCACTTTATTAGTGGCTGAATCTGTTTATATGCTTTTCTGGGGGACCACATTAGAATGCCTGCACTTCATCGTACACTAACAAAAGAAAATAATGTTGCTCAAAAGTTGGTTCTAGGTATGCTGCAATATAGTCCACCCCCAAATAACAGCTCTGGGGAAAACAGTCCTATGAGGTCTCAGGGAAACATTACTTTTCCTGTATATAAAATAGTAAGTATAAAATTTCAGTGGCATCTTTCTAGGCAGTCATATGAAAGCTACCACCTGCTTTAGTTATGACCCTTTGCTAAATGCCAGAAGCATCTTCCTTTCCAGGGGCATCCTGGTAGTCTCTAGGATGTTCTGCTTCAGCTGCCTTTGATAAAGAGTACTTTTCTTCTATCTCTTCCAAACATGAACTGATTGAAATTAATTACAGACATATCTTCTCTGACTGTGACCTGTGAGAAACCAGTATGTTTCTAACCAAATCTCATCACAGAGAGCAACTAAAACAGAACTATGAAGGAGAATGCTGAGCCTGCACAGTAGGGACCACAGCATGCCACACAGGTTCAGGCGTATGGCTGAAATGTGAAAAATAATTAAAAAAAATGCCATGGCCTATAGCTGTATGTCAGACGTAGTTTGAATTTCAAATATTCTTTTCAGTGTGAGGGTGGAAATTAGAAATTTAAGACAAGAATTAGTCCCTTTTTATATATGAATATGTTCTGAATATGAGAAGCATCAAATTGTATTTTTGAGGGACCTATCTTGTTTAAATAGGTTGCACATGGATACACAGTGAACACATAATGACTACTGAACCTAAATTTCTATTTAATACTGGGAGATATTTCACCTATGCTAATCAGCTTTTATTAAGTGCTTGCTAATTAACATATACCTATAATATATTTTCACTACCTCTAACATAGTCTTTACACCATCTTTACAAAAGTTACTAAGTTAAAAAAAAGTAGAAATCAAGCATTCAGTACCTCCAAGTTCTAACACACTTTTTACACTTAAATGTTAGATGTCTCTAAATTTTAATTAAATTTTATTAGTTCAATTACATTAGAATGTAACTAAAATCTAATTCTTAAAATATAGAACACATAGCACCATCAATGATTTTAATTGCATTTCATGGTTGATGGAGATGTTTAAGGCTCCTTCAACAGAAAGATCCAGCTTCTTCCTTGCTAGGTGCTGAGAAGTGGCAGGACACAAACTCCAGCTTCACATGAATGCCTAAATGAGTGGTGGAGTGCTACAGGTACATCTGATATAAAAACAATTTAGAAGTAAATAATCATATTTCATTACCTGCCTAGTGGAAAAAAAAAAGTCACATTTGATGATTAAGCACATGTCTATGCTGCTACTGAAGTTACAACCGTAACAGGTGTACCACGTTAGATTTAATTTAACTAGGTTGGACAGCATTGTGTTGAAAGGCTTCACAGCTCTGGGTTCACCATGGCTAAGCAGCCCTGAAAGAGACCCTGGATATGTGTATGGTTAGCTAGCTTATGCTGAGCTCTGTGCCTCATGGCTTCACTGCTACTATCTGCCCAAAGCAACTATTTTAAACAACCATGGGAAAAAAACCAAGGGTATTCTCATTATACTTTCATTTTCAGAGTTATGACATAACCTAGGCTTGTTCTTGAAAAGTCCTTTCAAACACGAAAATGTGTGGGTATGTTCTTTTGGAGAAACTTATTTTAAACTTAAAATTCTACATGGATTTTTTTCCACTTAAGTAAATTCTTTCCTTCACATAACATTCACACTCGCTATGACAAATCTTTTCTTTCCAGTTCTACTGGAAGCAGCCCTTCCCCTCCTACTTTCCACAAGCTTTCCTTCATAGAGTTCAAGGCTTCTTTCAGTATCTCCTGTGAAAGGACATTGATTCTAAAGGGTGGTAGAAAAACTGAGTCTGCAGACTAAAGCATATTGGAACTTGGGCTGAGAAGCATCAGTGGATTTATTCTTCAACTAAGTTCTGCTCATGCATAAAGGTTTTGTGAAGGGACAATGCTGCAGTGTTACCATAATAGTACCTAAGAAGGAGATGGGAAAATCCCAACAGTGTGAAACAGTGTCAAATCAAATGTTTTAACTGACACAGTTATATTTTTGAATAATTTCCCCTTTGAATAAATATGAAACGATTGCTTCTATTCCAAATGAAATCAGTTTTCAAAATCCAGCTCTGCATCTTCCATGCAGTCCTCAGGAATATGAAATTCCACTTGCATTTGTATTTCCTCAGTAAAAAATATCACAAAATTTAACAGCATCATGAAGGAGAAAAACCTGCCACTGTCCAGAGGAGTCCAGAAAGCACTAAAGAGTAAAAGTTTCAGTTGCCATCTCCAAACACAACAGTGTGTGTAGGATGAAGTCCTTATTAAATGGGCACATAACTCAATTATTAGATGTGTCAGAATGGTTGCCATCTATCTAATGCACAAAATGGAGAGACAAAAATGCTGATCCAGATATCTGGAGTCTCTTATGCACATATTATATCAGTGGAGTCTTAAGCTTTTCTTTTTTTTTAACCCTGACATTTAAAATGAGCCTGAAAATAGTGAAACCTTACTCTTTGAGATGATACAGAGATTGGTTAGATGCTGTGGAAGACTGCATCATGTTAAAGCATACATGGTGTATATAAGTATATATATATAGTAGATATTCCTTCTGTGCATTTTGCTGAATTATTGGTAATTATGGGATGAAGTGCAGTTTAACTCTTCTGAGGCTGAGATACATATTTGGGGATGTGATTTGACATTGCAAGTTGAAGAGTTCCATGGATTGCAGTAGAAATCAGAGAATGAAAGCAGAGGGCTAGAGCTGCATTTATCTGCTTCACAGTTTTTGTGGGATGTGTGTGTGGCAGTGGTGTTTAAATTAATTTACTGAATATAATTAATTGAATGTGTTTTACATATTTTTTAATTTTACTTTTTAAGTTATAAATCTAGTTAATTTACTTCATTCACAGAAGTAAATGTTGTGGTAAGAAATAGTAAGGACCTAAGGGAAAATGTGGTGTCTGCAGGATTCTTATTTTCTTCTACTTTATTCTGTATACTGTATTTCAACAGTAATAGGTATTTCATTTCTCTTTCCAGTCTGGATTTCCCCTGCAACATCAAATGAAATTTTTGCCAAGATAATGTGTCAAGCTTGCTGTCAAGCAAACTAGTCAGAGCAAATCACTTCATCAGTAGTCAGTTATTTATAGAATTCCTGCATGTGCCATCTCTGTTTGCTGTGATTTATGTCTTGCTGGAAATCTAATTCAGTTGCAACTATTACAGTCACTAGCAGTGTGTGATGTACCCCTTCTTTCCTCTTTGTGTTGTGAAAGCAGTTGCTGATTCTTTCAGACATATTTTGCTTTGGAGAGGGGCAGGAAGAACAGCATCCATGATCTGACAGAAGTGTCCAATGCTTTCCTTCAAACTCTGCTGTCAGGGCTGAGGCGTGCAGGATGAGCAGTTATTGGAAAGGAGGGACACCAAAGTTATTTGACTAGAGATATTCCTTATTGCACTACTTTTATTTATTGATACTGTGCCAGACTCCCTTCAGGCACTGGCTCAGCTCTTCCCTACTGGTTACATCGGCTGCCGTTTCCTTCTCTACTTACTTAGTTTTCTATGCCACATACTACTTCTTTTTCCTTTCTTTCATTTGCCTGTAAGAGGCTCTGAACACCATCTAGCAGCAAAGATGCAAAGATTAAGTGGAAGGAAGAGTGACTCAGAAGGCTGCTTAGTGACTTGTGAAATGCACACATTGTTTATTAATTTCACTTTATTTCTGTGTACCTTAATAGCTATGTATCAGTAGAGTGTATGCTGAAGATCATTTTGGAATAAAGGTGAAATTTAAAATGTACTTGATGTTGTCATGTTATATTTTTCTTTTGTACTATTTTCATTAAACTCAAAGGCAATCTAGAATTTCATGTTGAATTATTTATATATTGCATAACTTTACTTATCACTGATATAAGTAGACACATTTAATGCAATTATTATAAGAGGTTTAAATGTAATATTTGTGAATAAGTGGTTACAATTAGCTTGAGTGCAAGTGCAATTAAGGTAGTATCATGTGCTACCTTAATTTTGCATGTACTGCCTTAAAATCATGGGCAGTTCTTATGTACCTGAGAATAGGATTTCTCTGTGCTGTGCATCTTGTAATTAAATATTCCTATCCTGAGGCTATATAATAGACAAAGTATGTAGTGACAAGTGTGCATTCCATCTTCAAACAAAGTGAAAACTCATATATTTCCAAGTTACTTTTGTATATGATTAATCATGCATGAGCAACAAAGAACTTCTCAATGGAAAGGACTCCATTTACACTAATTTTTAATAAAAAGAGCTTCTGTGTTTCAGATAGTGGTATAGAAAGAGTAGCACAAATGAGCTTAGTGAATACTGTCAAGTGTTGGACTCAGAGAAGAATACAGTGGTTATACAGGATAACAGAAGTAGATGATGTGTGTAAGGGGTGGTATGCTGCTGTAGGTCATACATACTGTGACACTACAAGTTGAGTTGGACCACGGCTTAACTCCTAAAGCAGGCAATCAAGCATATAACTGCATTCAAAGGTCATTGAAAGAAAATATATTCAGAATTAAATTATTTAGTGGTTTTACCACAGGCTAAATTGACCAGATTTTTACAGAAAATAAAAGGATTACTTCCCATATGTTTCCTTTAAAGAGACACATGTTTTTGTGTGTGTATCTACTCTAAGCTTTCTAGACCTTTCTTGTACTTCTTTGTGAAAAACAGGTTCACATATACCTCTGAAATCTTGGTAATGATCTCTCGTGTTAGTTTGTTTAAAGTTTGAGTGATTTTTGTCTGTGTTTTTGTTTCTTCTTATAGACAGAGCAAGATTTAAAGAAAGGTCAGAGCCACAGGTATGTATTAATTAATGGATTTTTCCCAATCAGTAACTCCTGAGACACTGGAGGTTTAATCAAAGGTGCTGTTGGGGGGCGAAATATTAAACAGGAATGGTGAAACAGAAGATTTCAGTAAAACTTTCAGTTTAAGGTCACTTTCTTTTGTCTTGTAATAGTCACCTTCAAGTTGCAGAGTTGCTAGTATCCTAAGCTAGCAGAATTAACGTCATACCAGACATGACAGATCTGATTCATGAGAATAGTCAGTAGGATCAGAGATCTTCTGAACCTTCCTATCATCTTTTGAGATCTTGTTCTGTTTCCAGTGTGAAATCTGAGGCATGTTGAGAGGAAGATGACCCTCCTGGAAGAGGATTCAGCAAGACCTTTGATTCAATTGGTCTGACTGATCTTGTTTCTGAGAGTGTATAATGACAATATCACAAATAAAATTGGTGAAGTACACCATCTACTAAAAACTTCTGTTGTTATGTTACATATACATCGTATATTGCTACTGATGTTGTTCGATAGCACTTTGCTCCCAAAGAGCTGGGCACATCTCTTGTCTTCCAAAGACGTCATGGATTCAGCAGAGGTACACAGATCCATAGAAGCTGGGTATCACATAAAACAAAAGCAAAGGCTTTTTTTGCCTGCTCAGTTGTTTACTCTGCAGATCTTTTGAGAGGAGTCTGTTCAGATACTTTGACATTTCCCTACTGGTCCTGGCCAAATTCCAGAATTGAGGATGCTTAAAAAGTGAAAATTAATAGGAAATAAAAGTTAACTACACTTTTACAGATCTTGGATATGAATAATTTTGAATCTGAGTCATAGGGTAGGGGAATTATTCTATCCAAGATTGCCTGTTCTTTAGTATACCTTTACCTAAATTTATAGAGGTACACCTTGTAAGAGCGGGATAATATCTTAATTTTTTTTTCTCTTCTCTGCCTGCCTTTTTCCTCTTAACAGAATACTAACTCCCCTCTGTAGGTCTTTTCTGTATTTTAAAAACTGTACACAGATATTTCACTCCTTCATATAAATTATTACTACACAGATGTTACTCTAGCTGACTTCAGTGACATTGCTTCAGTGTAAAGCTTGGTTGAGGAAGGAGTCAGACCCCTTTCTTGTACTAAAGAGAAATCTTTACTATATCTTACATAGCAAAAGGTCCATGCTGCCTCATTTGTATTCCCAAAGCCCTCTGCATGACCACACTTTTAAAAGATATTTTCTTAACCAGACCTCTGTTACACTTAGAAAAAAAAATCATAAAGTTGATCTGTATGGAAAATAAAGTGAAGTAGAACTAGTCTTCCATTAATGACCTTGCTGTGATTTCAACAAACTAATGCTGATCAAATTTGTAGCTGAAATATCACTTTTTCTGACAGTGTTCTCTGACACAGCCTTCAGATCTTATGCTCCGGTTTATCCCCTATCACTGTTTTAATTCTTAACTCTTCAGGGGACAGACTAGCACTGTTTAACTCGGAAAGCCTAATTAACTGTGTCAACCCAAAGGCGGTGCTTATGAATTGTTGTGTTAGGTGACAAGGATATACACACTGTCATTGAATATAAAAGCTTGAGGAACTGTCTCCTTTCAGAGCACAGCTTCCCATGCAATAAGAAAGCAAGATTTGTGGGGGAAGAGGAGACCAAAAAAGCCTATTTACATGTCATGTTTTACATTTTACAGTGCTTCTTTGAAGTAGAACTAAGGAAATGTTTCTTTGATCCTTCCAACCTAAATACCTTAATACAAAAAAAACCCAAAGCACAACTAGGGAAATTTATAATACCTTGCAGCATCTTCAACCTGATTTATTTAGTGCATTGGAGAAAAAGCTCATTTATTCACAGGAACAGGATTTGCCTTCAAGATGCCTGACATCTTAATGCCTACCCTCAAACCATTTATGGTTTGAAAATATCACTATGAAATTAACCCAAAAGGCAAAGGTTTAAAGTGGTGTTGCTTATATGCAAAATAGCTTACTGAATTGCTGAGGGGAATCCTCTCAATGAGTAAATCTTTTTCTCTCTCTGAATAATGTTACAACTTAGATATTTCAGTTTGCCTTCAGCTTTTGCAGTCATTTTTAGTATACAATAGGAAAGTGGACACTGTGCCCAGCAGGTGGGAATACAGCATGGATGCTGTGCTTGTGTTCATGTTAGAGTTGTTCTCTCAACAACTGCTCTCCGAAAGGAAATCTATGAGAATATGTTTACACTGAGTTGAGAAAGATGATTCTGCTAGTCCTGGCAGCAGTTTGCCTGGGAAGGCATTTTGGTAATTTGGAGTCTCTAAGAGGCTGTCATTGGAAGTACAGAACCTTTTGGAGAAAAGAGGTGTCACAAGATCCTTGGAGGACACAATATGGCCAAATCTAAAAGAGATCTTAGAGTGATGAAGGAAATGAAGCAATGGCTGAGATATGAAGGCTGACAAACTGGTAAACATGAATTCTGGAGGAAATCCAGAATCTCAGCAGTCTGAGATTTCAGCACAAATAAGAAAAAGAAACGGTGCACCTGGATAGTCAAACTGAAGATAATGTTTAGGTTGCAATCCAATGTGTGGGTTTGGGCTATGTGTTCAACAGTTCAAAGACAGTCCACTGTTTTGATATGCTCCCTCTGCTCATAACCCATCAGAGTTGTTGGGCTGTAGTGATAGAGGCATTATCAGTGATGAAGGCATTTTTTGCCCTTTTCCCCTGTTCAGGATGCCTTTCCACACGCTCTAGTTTGGCCCTGATCCAGCCTTTCTGTATCCCTGGCCCTGGGCATGACAGCTTCTTGAAGAAGAACATACTGTTCTTGATATTTGCAGATGCATTTTTATGCCAGGAGTCCCATTTATATGGAAAGACTCCTTTCCTAAACATTCAGACAAACATAAACTTACTCCTTTGACAGAAGGGAGATATCTAGAAAGTGAGGGACGTGGTACTTTCGATACAATTACAGTTTGTATTTCATGGAAATGCTTGTATTTCCCTGATGCTCACCCATGTCAGTCAGAGGTATTTAGTAAGGAAACTACAAAAAGAATCCCCACAAATTCCACTGAAGTGTTCAGTGCTTCTATTACTTATAAACAAGATATTTCAAGGAATACTCAGATTTGATGGGAAGCCCAGCTTCTAACAGATTTCCAATTCAGACCACTCTAATTGAGAAAAGTAATGTAATATCTACAAATAAAAATCTTCTGATACATGCAGATGTAATTTCTGAGCTTAGTCTACAATGACAAATGGACATAGAATTGAAGAGAGTATGTTGAAGTGTACTAGCAGGTGGTGATTCATAACTAATGGTTTCAGAAAAATTTGTTATGAAATGATTCATTCTTGAAAGGAAAATATGTTACAAGAGAATATTTGTTTTTTCTATTCTTTTTCCTGTTTGATGCAAAACAGTTGCAGCTTAACCTAACTCTAAATTCAAATAGAATAAGTATTCCAGGACCAGTGGTATATAGTTTTAATTTTATTTTATTAAAACCATAAAGAAACTGAAATAAAATGTATATTTAAATCCTATATGATAAAACTGCATTCAGCAATAAATCAACTGTATTGGTTAGCTCATAGGTAAATATTGCTTTAATTGTGGTATCTCTTACTTTCATAAGGTAGTTTTGCACCTCTATGTATTGCTATGACAGCTAGCAAACATGTCTATCACAAAAATGCAACACCAGAAATGCCATTTTATGAGAAAATTATACTTGTTCTCACTATCTTTAAACTAGACAACATTGTCAACAGTATAGGTTGAATCCTGCTATAACTATCATAATTAAGAGTGTTTTCCTAATAGTTATAAAGCATCAGTGCTACTCAAAGTAAAATGAAAAGTTACGTGAAAGAACCACAAGTACCCTATCTCAAAGCTAACGTTCCTATGATAATGCCATGTCTACACTCTCTGTTCTTTCTAGAGAAAAAAAAAATCATTAAGATTTGTATAGTATTTTAATCTTGCAGCATAAGGAAGAAAAATAGCTAGAAGACTTCAGCTAGAATGATCTATTAGCTTGTGAAACTCCTTAAAAATACAGAAAAATGACTGAAATTAATTAGGCTGGACAATTATTTTTCAGAAATCTGCTCTAATATCTTTGCATCTGCTCAGCAATAGCTATTTTATTTATTTTTAATGAGTTTTCCTTGGCTTGTTTCTCCTAACATACAATTTTTAATAGTTCTTTTATAGAAGATTCTCCAGATTTGCTACATCTTCTGAGTTCACTCATGTTTGTGAAGGATAATTAATTGTGATGATTGACACTGAAACAAGGTGCTACAGAGTTTAAGAGCTGAGAGAAGCATAAGGAGAGAAAGCATTAACTTTTAATTTTATTTCAGGCAATTTTCATTGATTTTATGCAAGATTTTAATGTGAATTTCTATCCAAAATGTTTTAAAAGAATCCTTTCTATTTATTGATATTTCTAGTTTTTCTCTTCCGCTTTCTCCTTTGCAAATTTTGCCTTTATTTTTTCTTCTTTTTTCTTGCAACTGAGGAAGAAGTTGAACTTTTTTTTCAATTTAATTAATAAACAGCACTCACAGAAGATAAGCATCCTTTCCTTGTGTCCTGAACTACAGAGCACCAGGGCCCTAGGTACTTCAAGGAAGAATGGGGATATTTTACAAACTTACAGCTGCGGGCCAGGGGACACACATGCTCTACAAAAGGGGAAGAGAAAGATTAGGGAAAGCGGTCAGTAGTTGGGTTTAGGTGGAGGTCTTTGAGCAGGGCCAACCCAGCAATTTTCCTGCCAGTGCCATGGGAAGCTCCAAGTGGCATGAGCTGGGGCATTACCCCAAGGTCTGGGAGAGTCTTGCAGTGACAGTGGGTATCTACTCAAAAAGGGACTCTGTGCACTGCCCCAGCCTGAGGAGAAAGAGCTTTGTACAAAACTTTAATTTCAGTGATATTCATTAACTCCAGAATTATGGAGTTTTCTTACTTTTATTCTTTATAGAAACTCACTAGGTAGAAAATTTTTTAACTAAATAGTTGCTTAGCTGCAAAACCCTGTCACTTGATGGAATTGAATAGAGGAGAAAAAGATGTCATTTTACAAATGAAAATTATGCCAAAACATAGAGTCCAGTGTTCCCTTTTTGTAATACATATCTTTATCAACTTTCTGAAATTATGATGATTCTTTTTGCAAATGGACACCAGCAACCTAATTCTGAATGGATAGTGAAATGAAACAGTAAAAAGGGACAGATTTCCTCAAGTTGGTTTCCTCAAGCTGGTTTTCCTGGCTTTGGTAGACATTCAGAATACAAAAAAAAAAAAAAAGGCAATTAGTAGTTTGGCTAGGAATTAGTGAAAATGGCCTTTTGTTTTTTCTTTGAAAGAGAAACAGTTTACTAGCTGGTGATCTTGTATCACTATGGTTGTAACATTTCCCAGCCGCTCAGGTTTAAGATAGCAGCTGTTTCTCCACTTGGGCTGTTTAAAATGTCATTCTTTGATTTGGCATCCAGTGCTCCCTTGCAGAGTAGCTACTGCATAAAACGTCTCTGTTTCACAACATTAATACCCTGTAACAGTGAAGATTAAGCAGCACCTAAAAAAAAAGAAGGAAGGAAATCATATGTTCCAATTCACCAACCATTTCCTTCTTCCATAATGCAGTGAAAGGTTTTTGATGAAGCAATTTAGCCTAGTGCACAAGAACGGTGTTACTCATTTCAGCTAAAATGGAGCCCTCTGACAGGTTTCTAATGTATGCAAAATGAATGTGTTCTCATTCTTATCAAACCTAAAGGCAACATTTAGCTTGGAAAAGGATGTGGAATCAAAAAGGAATAAAAATAAATTTGAAATCAAAGAATTTCATATAGTATAAAATAATACAGAATATTTGATTCTGCTAAGTTTAAATACAGTTCAACTTTGTTAATAGTTTTTTTTAATAGGTTATGTTTATTGTTTCAGACATATATTTATTCATTCTTTATAACTTTAAGGACTTACTTCTTTTTATGGCAGCAAGATGTTAAGTGTTCCTAACAGAGTCAGCACAGCAAGTGTACAAAGTGACATTTATGTGCAGGTCAAGGTAGTGTTGTTTTCTCTAGATGATGAAGCATGGCTACATTATTTTATCACACCAGCTTAGCTGGATCTATTTGCTCTTTGCAGGTTTAAAGTTGATGACTTCCTAATGACACATTGTAAGGTTACCCCAGTAGCTGTGCTATCAAAAATGCAGCTTTTATGCTCCCTGCCTCAGGAGGAATACCTCTGTGACAATGACCAAGTGACCTAGACAAATGGTCTGTACCTTTATACCTCTTGTTTTGTACATTGTTATCCCTGTTGCTGTTACTGTTGTTGTGATTGTTGCTTTTGCATCGCTGTATTAAATTCTCCTTATCTCAACCCGCAGGGTTTGTATTTTGCTACCTCTCCCGTTCCCGTCCGGGGAGTGGGGGGGCAGCGGCCACGTGGTGCCCGGTCCCGGCAGGGTTTAAACCACCACAATGTTCTCTGAGCTTTTGTATTCCTCTAACATTACTGCCTCAATAGAAACCATAGTGTTGCCGGACTCTTATCTCCAGTAAAAATGTTTTTAGTGATAGCTAACATCATGCAAACATGGATATACAGTTTTCATTGCTGTTGATAGGGACCTTAAAATAAAGCCTAAATATCTATATTCAGCTATTTAGTAGAGGGTGTGTTTTCATGAGTACCAGAATTTAACCAGGTGGTTGGTTGGGGTTTTTTTGTCAGTGTTTTATGATGCCTATCATTTCCAAAAAGCAGTTTAAGAATAGTTAAAATTTGATGCATACATTAAGAGTACGTAGTCAGTCAATACTGAGATTTGTACATGATTAGAATCACAGGGTTAACTAAAAAGATCCCATTTCCCTGTCATGCTGTTGTTGGCCTAAATATATGTTATCTGTATATCTGTTTTAGGCTTTTTGCTTTCAGTTACACAAGGTCCAGGTTCTAGAGACTAGTAACAAATAATTCTGTTANAAGCACAAGAGAATGAGCAAAAATGGACAGAAAAGAACAGAGTAGGTTCTCAGTCATATTGAAAAAGGAAAGTGCTCAGGAGTTATGTAGAGAAATTGTAACAATATGACATGTGTCAAAGTGATTGTACTGTCTATTTCTGCTACTCACAAGCTTTGTGTTCACTTGAGTTCATTAAGTTTGCCTGGGTAAGAATGCCTGATAAACTTCCATGACACGGTCAGAATAATTTTTCTGTTTCTTGTTTCATATTTTGCATAAATGTCCTGATGTGGAACAGGATTCACTTCAGCTGCAACTTGATGCTCACATTGCAATTTTAAAATAGGTTATTTAATACCACAAAAGCATTAGATAGACAGGTTTACTTAAAGACAACAAATGGAAAGTTTTGCTCTGAGAATTTATTTTCTTTGGAGAGACAGAATCGTTTTAAAACTTACAAGATTTTTGGCACACATAATAATACTTTAGTTTAAAATTGGCCAGAAAACAGGTTGTTTGGTTTGAATGACCATAAGCTTGTTCAGTTCTTCCCCCAACTCTGACTTAGACTAATAACAATAAATTTATGACCTCCTCCTGCTTGTTCTAGATAAACTGCTGTTAATTCTAAAGAGCAGATCAAAATCCAGTGGAAATCGATACTGTGCTCTTCAACTCTTTTTTTCAGGTTTTCTTCTTCCTTCTAAAATCTTTTGACTTCTATAAACACGAATATTTGTAAAAGTTAGAAAAATAATACGGGAAGCTTCATTTAGAAATCATATAAATTCATTCTTATGTTCCTGAAATCTTATGTTCATCTATTCATTATTTCTTTGGTTTACTTAAGTAGAGATTTACAGTGCTTATTTCACTCTTAATTTTGCTAACTTCTTCCCCTATGGGATGGAAATATCTCTCTGCATTTCAGTACACAGTCTCATGAAAAAAATGAAATATTCAAAAATAGTATTTCTTTACTTGTAGGCAGAGGACTTAAACAGCAATTTTGCAGAAGATTGTCCGATTGTTGTATTTGGCTACCTCCCTTTATTTGTATTTTTTTATCCTGTTCCTACTATAGGGTTGGCTAGTTTGGACAACACATTTGTGAAATGAATGATGCATATGTCAAAACTTACTGGGGTGTTTGTCCTGGTTCAGCCAGGATAGGGTTAATTTACCCCAGGAGTTGTTATTCCATACCATACTGACGTCATGTCCGGTACTCAAGGCGCCCGGGCAGGGCAGTCCCGGCTTTGTCTCACCGGGGCTGGCTCGCTCTGTGTCTGTAGCTGTATCCTCGCGGTCTGTACCTTTATACCTCTTGTTTTGTACATTGTTATCCCTGTTGCTGTTACTGTTGTTGTGATTGTTGCTTTTGCATCGCTGTATTAAATTCTCCTTATCTCAACCCGCAGGGTTTGTATTTTGCTACCTCTCCCGTTCCCGTCCGGGGAGTGGGGGGGCAGCGGCCACGTGGTGCCCGGTCCCGGCAGGGTTTAAACCACCACAATGTTCTCTGAGCTTTTGTATTCCTCTAACATTACTGCCTCAATAGAAACCATAGTGTTGCCGGACTCTTATCTCCAGTAAAAATGTTTTTAGTGATAGCTAACATCATGCAAACATGGATATACAGTTTTCATTGCTGTTGATAGGGACCTTAAAATAAAGCCTAAATATCTATATTCAGCTATTTAGTAGAGGGTGTGTTTTCATGAGTACCAGAATTTAACCAGGTGGTTGGTTGGGGTTTTTTTGTCAGTGTTTTATGATGCCTATCATTTCCAAAAAGCAGTTTAAGAATAGTTAAAATTTGATGCATACATTAAGAGTACGTAGTCAGTCAATACTGAGATTTGTACATGATTAGAATCACAG
Organism: Brachypteracias leptosomus; assembly: GCA_013401335.1. Taxonomy (NCBI): domain Eukaryota; kingdom Metazoa; phylum Chordata; class Aves; order Coraciiformes; family Brachypteraciidae; genus Brachypteracias; species Brachypteracias leptosomus. The sequence continues at coordinate 15,337 of VYZX01024608.1, forward strand.
GGTTAACTAAAAAGATCCCATTTCCCTGTCATGCTGTTGTTGGCCTAAATATATGTTATCTGTATATCTGTTTTAGGCTTTTTGCTTTCAGTTACACAAGGTCCAGGTTCTAGAGACTAGTAACAAATAATTCTGTTAGGTAAGAGCTCATCAGTTGGAAATGATGAGGTAAGAAAAATTCTGGCTGTAATGTAACAATCAACAGATGATTGTGAGAAACTGTTGAGGAAAACGTACACCTTAGTATGTGTAAATCATTGGATTTTGGTAAATAAAAGGAAATTGTTGCATTAAATGCTGGTGAGGCTCCTTTTGATGTGATATACAGTTCTAACAACTCATATTTTAGAAGGAAACTTCTCAGTAATATATTGGGTCAGTTACTGAATAACAGAAAATTAACTTATCCACTTAACCCTGTTGGCTGCATAACATTTTTGTGTGGAAAGACTCTCAGCCATGGACCAAGCAGACTGAACTCTTGGCTGTGCCTGGGAGCAGACTGTATGGGGGATTCCCTGGCCTCCTCAAAGCCCTGCCTGGTTTCCAGAATTTTGACTTCTGGGGCTACAGAGGACTATCTGGAAGTCCTGAGTGATGCGGCTCCTTCTTCTAGAACCAGGAGACTTGAATTTCTGGGACAGTTTCCTTACTAGGGTAGTTCACTCAACTGGATTCCATAAAACACAAAAAATGATAATTTTATGACAAATTGGATCTAATAAAATTGCAAAATAATGAAATAAATCCATTGCAAGCTACAAGCCCCACGTTTCATCTAATTCTGACTCTAGGAAGAATGTTTTAATGGATGGCTTATCCCACTGCTAGATGAAATACAATTTTTGTTTTTCTAGTGAGCTGTTACAGATTGCTGATAGGGAAAGTAATGCTCTATTTAACAATGAGAGCCATTAACCCTGTAAAACATTCTAACCCAATTATTCTAACAAAATGTGAAATGTATACGCCAACAGCACAATCTAATTGGGCAAAATTGACCCATGTAAACAATAAGCTGAGGGCAGTGATAGTCCAAGTTTACAATTACAGAGCATTACAGCAAGTTACCCCATTCAGAGCAAGTGTGTGAGAAAACAGCATTATTTGTAAGAAAGAAAAAGCTGTGCATTGGATTTAATCCAATTTAATATTTTCAGGCATTAAAATATATTTTCAGGCATTGAGCTGGGCTCCAGGTACAATTTAAGAGAGTCTAAAAATTATATGCTTTGTAAATGTTGTTCCCTTCTACATAGTGTGTCTTGCTCTGAATTCTGTACTGAAAATAAACCTTCCAACGGTCAGGAAATAAAAAAGTAATACATGTGAGATCACTCTCCTATGAAACATCCATATAGACATATAAAAATAATGTACTCCTTGAGGCAACTGGAATGACACAAGTTACAAACATCAGAATAACTGTAGATATGTTTTAATGAAGAGTGAGACAGTAATGTTCTTTCCAGCATTAAAAAGAGAGGTTTTTTTATCAAAGCCCAAATAACCGCTTCCATGGTTTATAGCCTAAATCCATTTTGCATGAGCCAAGCCAAGTAACTTGGAAGAGTAGTGTTTTACCAAAGCTGAAGGAAATACTGCTTTGCCATACATACCTAGGTGCATTAACAAATGTGGTCCTCCTAAGCCCAGTGGGTGAATCTTCACTGCCCTGCAGTTGCCTTTGAGAGCACTATATTTCTTGGCCTCTCAATGTACCATACCATTGGAGAACACCTAAACCACACAGCTTAGCTGGTATGTTAGAAGGAAATATTGGTGTACCTGGATTTTAATGGTATGCTCCACTTCATGCCCCCAAAATGTATAGACAAAGAGTCTCTATCCTAAAAGTGCCTGTATTCAAAAAAGACAAGGCTGGAAAGAGCCAGCCTGGATTTATGAAGGGCAGACTGTGCCTGACCAACCTGACCTCCCTCTCTGATGAGTTAGGTGACTCCATCAGTGGATGAAGAGCAGCAGATATTTTTCATCTTCACTTTAGCCAGGCTTTCAGATTGGTCTCTCATAACATCCCCACACCCAAGCTGGGCAGGTGCAGACTGGATGAGTGCACTACTAGATGGATTAAAACCTGGATAGATTGTCATGCTTAAAGAACAGTGCCAGCAGTTGGAAGGCCAGTTTCTAGTGGCATTCCTCTGGGGCTGATCCTGAAATAATACTGTTTAATATCTTTAACAACTTACATGATGGGATGCAGCTCCTTGGCAAGTCAACATATGAGACTAAGCTGCTGGGAGTGGTTGATAAGCTGAAGAGTAGTGTTGCTGAAAGGGACCACTACAAACAAGACATTGACAAACTGCAAGATGTCCATCGAGATGGCTGGAGACCTGGAGGACAGGAGTTACTGGGAGAGGTGCAGAGAACTGAGTTTGTTCAGTTTTAAGAACTGAGAGGTAATGAGTTGATCTTCTCACTATCTTCCACTGCTGTATGGCAGGGTGTAGAGCCAGACTTACCAAGAGGCAGCAGAGCACAGAGACAGGATGAAAGGTAGCAAGCCTAAGTTGTAGCAAGTGCATTTCCAGTCACATACTAGAAATAAAACCCCCAAATTACTTACTGTGTCAGGTGTCACTGGGGAGCTTCTAGCCTAAGAAATGTGGAGAATTTGACTGAAAAAGGTTTTAAGCAACATGATGTACTTCTGAATTTTTCTTTGCTTTTAGCGGGAGGTGGGACTGGATGACTCCCAGAAGTGCCTTCCAGCCTGTGTTTTCTGTGATTTTCCATCACAACACCCCAAACTACACTCCTGGTACTACAGACAGTGGCTCCCTGGATGGATCAAAATTTTGATGATATCACCATTTCCCCCTCTCCATCCACCATCTCCATCTCACTGACTTACACAGCTCACGTGCTGTTTACCACTTACATATTGCTGCCTACTTCAGAATTCCAGCTGCAACCAGCTGCTCCTATCAGACAAGATCTGATTTTCATGAACAGACAGGACCATAAATGATGTTATTTCATCCTTTGACGGGTTCCAGATACAGATGAAGCCATTACCTGCCCAGCATGTCATTCTTTTCAACTTCATAGAGGATACCCATTTCTGAGTGGACCCTCATACAACTATATCAACTTCCAGGATTAAAAGCAAAAGGCCCTGAAAATAGAAGTCCTCATTCGCCTGTGAATTGTACCTTGCATTGCAGTTGTCTGTTTACTTGCTCTTTTCTCTTAGCCCTAATTAATTTTTCTAGTCTTCTCCCTTTCCTTGATTGACAAGGTGCATAGAAGGGCAGGCTGTGCATGGCTCAGACTGCTTGCACAGAATTAGCATGCTTCCAGAGTGCTGGCTAGTTAAGTATGTAGGTGCACCTCAGAAAAACAGCCCAAAGTAGTTTACCTTCAGGTATCACATTTTTGTGGAGATAAAATGTTTGTGGTATCACAGTCCACCTGGAGCTGGAGCATGACTGTAATTTTCTTCTGTCTTTTCTATCATCTAGTAAAATCAAGTCCAGTGTTCAGAAACACTAGCATAGAAGCTACATTATATCAATAAAAGTTCTTACTCTGTCACAAATTTTCTGTGTTACCTGGTCCTCTGCCCTTCATAGCTGTTTGTGAGGAAGAGTGACAGGACTTATCTACCGTGTTTACATGTGGTATAAAGTGCTAAATATTAGAGAGATACTGTAGTAACATGCAAGGTATATGACTTTGGAATATATAAACCCATTTTTTTTGCTAAAAGATGCTTACTAATATTTTTTTTTTTTTTCTGACAAGTATACCAAGTTTAATTTTAGAGTCTTTATTGTCTCTTAGAATTTAATCAAAAGCTTGTGTTTTTTCACTGCAGATTAATTCTCAGATCTCTATTCAGACATTTAAAGATAAAGATGATATACAACATGAAAAAATAAACAGAAACGTAGGGAAAAGATTTAGCAACCCCTCCCCCTCTGACAATACTTTTCTAAAAAGCTGTAGGTTTTAGCTGAAAAACTCTATGTTTCTAAAGTGTTTTCCTATCTTGTTAGATTGCTTCATCTGGTAACTAGCATAAAGCTGCTGGTGATTCAACACTAGAGGTCTACTGGCAATAGTAAGTATACCCTTCCAAATTCTACGTCAAAATCCCCACCTACATTACTGTAATTTTAAGGCTGTCCCTGGACATTCAACAGTATGAATGACTTGTACTGTCACATATGCTAACATATTTTAATCTCAAAGAACTTTAAGAGGAAAAAAATATCTGAAATATATAAAAATAAGTTATTTTTATTAAAGACGTAGCTGAATTATTTGGTTTCAAAAAAGAAAGTATTTGTGTTAAGCATGGAGAAATAAGTTATTCTGCAGTATGGGAAAAATCTAAACTAAGCTGATTATCATGTAATTTGTCACTGTGGGGTTTACAATATTTTTATAAAAGCAGTCTGTAAAGTAATGCAGTAAGACACCCATTTCAAATGTTAAGAGGAGTATATTAGGCTGGACTTGAAGCAGTGGTAGAAGCAAAGATTGTAAATTTCAAATCTTTTAAGTTTATCTGTCATAACAACTTTTAAACATATTTTTTGGTGCATACTGAATAGTATTATTAATAAAAAATAGTTGTCCTGTTTTCTTCTTCATTTATGTAAAATCCCGCAGTCTGCAATCATCAATAGTCTGGGATTATAACTATGCTAGATTATCCAACAGGCTAACTGGGTATGGGAATTAATTTTGCTATGAGATTTGCATGTCTCATTTAGAATGATGCTGCTAAGAAGACCACATGAATTAATTGGAAAATTACATTGGAAAAATACAAATCAAACTTGTCTTTTGCTGAACTATTGCTCATGTTTAAGGATTGAAAACCTTCAGTCTGATCCTTCAAGCATATCAGAATACTGTACACCTAAGTGAAATTCTAATGAGTTTGCTCATTTTCAGATTTTTAGACACAAATATATCTGATTTTAGTACAGCAATTGATCTCTAGGATATCCTTATTCATTCTAATAGTCTTAATTATATATAAATTTATTCATCATAAATTGAACATTTTGCAAGTACTGTCTAAAAGAAATGTTCCCTTTGAATTTCTTCATATTGTTAATTTACTCTTGATTTTAAAATGCACAGTTAATGGAAAACATCATCAACACAGAAAAGCAGCAAATCAGTATAATCCATCTTGAGAAAACAAACTGAACTTTTTCTGTGAAAATTGGAAAATGTTTCTAGGAGTTTTCTAACTGCTCAGACAAAGTAAAAAAAAATAGGAAAATTCACAGTAAGAACTAAATGTATTAATCAGATCCCCTCTCATTGGTGAAAAGATCTTACATATGGCAACAACATGTGTTTCCAATATTTACTTTTATATTTGAAGTTAGATTTTTACACACAATTTACTGTGTAAAGTTGTATATATTCTGTCACTGAGAATATTCTCAGAAGACTTTATTGCTGACTTGGGTCATTCACCCCATATGCAAACGACATGCTTCCATGTGGTGGGACATGTCAACTACACACCATGCTAGGCAGACAGAAGAATTTAATTTTAGCAAAACAGTTTATCTAGTCAGGTACAGTTACCCCATCTATATTTTTTCCCTGACTAATCAGTGCAGAAATCTCATTTTCTGTTAAGTGTCATAGGATTTGGCATTTTATTTCTGATTTTGTGAAAGATGTTTTTTGCGTATTATCTTAAAAACTGTTCTGGCAATAGTACTGTGCTGTATCAGAGACAGAACATCAAACCCACATTAACATAGGCAGGAAATTGCTACCTAAGTTATTAGTATTGTTCCTAATTATCACTTAATGACCTTTAGAAAAATATTTATGAAATAACCTTACAACTACCTAAAAGGAGGTTGTAGCAAGGCTGGTGTTGATCTCTTCTCCCAGGTAACTAATGACAGGACAAGAGGCCTCAAGTTGTGCCAGGGAAGATTTAGATTAGATATTAGGAAGTTCTTTACTGAGAGAGTGGTCAGACATTGGAACAGACTGCCCAGGGAGGTGGTGGAGTCACTGTCCCTGGAGGTGTTCAAAAAACAAGTAGATGTGACGCTTTGAGATATGGTCTATGGATCAGGGAGATGTTGGACAAAGGTTGGACTTGATGATCCTAGAGGTCCTTTTCAACCTAAATGATTCTATGATTTTACGAAATAACTCCTCAGTTAATTTTAAAATACGTTACAGATATTTTTTCCCTAAATACTCAAAAAATACCATTTTTAGAAGAATCATAACTGGATATTATGTTGTTTTGCAGTCTGAATCATTGACCAGAAAGTCTGACTAAAATCATAGGTTTGATTTATACTTGAAGGTGACATCTCAAGCAGTAGTTATTTCAGCAAAGTCAGATATTACCAAACTTGAGAAAAGCAATTTCCTTTTTCTCAGACACCCAAGTAGCAGTGAATAAGAAAGCAAGAACCTAAATACAAAAGGGCAAAAATGAAACAACAAATTGGGTTTTTTTTAAAAAAGCATTAAAATACTAGTCTCAGGGTTGCCTCTCTGTCTTTATTTTATCTTTTGCAATATCGAAACTGCAGGGACAGAAAGCTCCTGGCAGTTCAGCTGAACATTTTGAAAGAATAAAGGAAGCCAAAACACCCAGTGTCTATCTTAAGCTCTGTATTTATAACACTCTTCTTCATAATGAATCAAAATAGCATATACAATGTGTAAATGTAACAACCTTTAACTAAAAATATACAAATCCTCAAAAATATATTCCACAGTATACCCACTGTATATTCTACAGTATATCCACAACACCTGGAATTAAGGTACTCTTCAGTGACTACACTACATTCTTTTAAAGTCTGCCAGTCTTTCTGATGGCATCTTCTGCTGCTTCATACATCTTCTACTGTGTGCTATTGCAACTAATTTGTATATTGCATTACCATAATGAATATATATATGAATGGATAGATAGGTAGGTAGATGATAGATAGA